>JAHWFP010014871.1:0-118600 GCA_023313725.1 Lithobius niger | reverse complement strand
ACCATGGGCTTGTTTCTGTAGTGGTTTCCAAGATGGTTATTAAAAAATAATTAATGAAAAAACGTATGTCAGAACGACGTTGTCTACTGAATGATGCAGAAAACGTTTTCAATGGAAATTAATTTCAATTTTCAGGAACCCTGAACCCCTTTTGCTTTAGGCTAACATAGGCTTATTGCTATAGTGGATTCCGAAATTATCATTTTAATAATAATGGGAAAAAAATTTCAGACAGACAAAAAAATCACGATTTTTATTTGCACTGCCAACAATCTGATTTTCCGAAATTCCGACACCGGAAATTTCCGACTTTTACCATGCACCCGTAAACAAGATTAGGCCTACGCGATGATCAATGACGTGCGTAACCTAAATTCAGTCTATAGCAAAAACACAGTGCCTTTATTATCATTTTCTCAGAAATTTAGTTTATTAAATCATCCTCCTTCCAATATCTAACATAATTCAAAGTTAAAACTAATTTATAATCACCACCAACCTTCAAAACAACAACACGACTGTGAAGTACATTTTATGTTGACGCGAATTTACAAAAACTTCATCCGGTTGACGTCGGAAATCTGCATTAACCGCGTAAAAAAAAAAATTATGTTCTGGCCGGCCAAAAACATGATCAGTCTTACACCTGAGATCCGGTATGACTTTGTAAAAAAAAGTTATCGGCATGACTTTGTAAAAAAAAAGTTATTTGCTTTTATTACAAGGCCATGTCGGATCTCGGGCATCAGCCGGATCAAGTTTTTGGCCGGCCAAAAAATCCTCGGTCGTGAATGCCGTTGTGATTTTGAAGGTAGGTGATGATAATAAATTAGTTTTAACTTTGAATTATATTAAATATAGGAAGAAGAACGTCTAATAAATTAAATTTGTGAACAAATGAGAATAGAGGCATTGTGTTTTTGCTAGACTGAATAGATAATCACGCACGTTAATGATCGTTCGCTAGGCCTAATATTTCCGACTTTTCCGTGATTACAAACGCTACTGTGAATCGTATTGGATTAAAAGATAATTTTGTTAAATGTATGAAGCTGTTACTTAATTTAGACACAGAAAAAGTTAATTTTGCCGGCTCCCAACCAGGCCGGCTAAAAATTGTTTCTATTGATAGGAAAATACTATACCTGTTAATTTTTTGCATCTATGCTCTGCTTGATGCTTCTTTACCGTGAGATTTTGAACTGCGGCGATCCGCCCAGCTGCACAACCCAATCGTGCAGGCACGGCCCTCCTTATAAATGCAGCTCGCTCGAAATCATCCGAAGCATTCGCATCTATTGTTTTCTCTTGATTTGTCAGAAGGTGACTAGAGGGGAGGCAGGGTAGGTTTGTATAGTATTTTCCTAGCAAAAGAAACAATTTTTAGCCGGCCTGGCTGGGGGCTGCCAAAATCAACTTTCTATTGCTGGAAAATACTATACCTGTTAATTTTTGGCGTTAACAGTAGACCTTGTCCGTCTAGGTGGCGGGCACCTTCTGAACGGGTAACCTAGGGTTGTTAGCTGGGATCCCCAGGTTTGGTGTTGAAACTCCGTTTGAAGTTTTCGGTTCACTGGGGAACAGGACAAATTTAAATTAATTTCTTGAAAAGTAATGAATTTAGTACCGGTTGGACTTCCTGGTGCAGTCGTGCTGGTCATTAGTTGGGCGGTTTCTTTTGTTTTGTTCGTTTGGTTGGTTGGTTGAGGCGGTTGACGCTGTTGACAATGGTTTCCCACCTGGTGGGCTTCAGGAAGTTCAAGGTTGATTGGTTGAAGTTGGGACCTTTGGTGGAAACCATATGCATGGTATTTTGCTTTTAGTCTGCAAGTAGCACACGGAAGATGCATTGTGTTAGTGTTCGTATATGGTCAAAGGCCCCCCAGGTTGGGTTGGGGCACATGACAATTGTCGAATTGCCACACTGTAAACCCGTAGAAGTGTTCGGGCGATCAGCGCTACCGCACAGCGGTGAATTCCGCGTCCAGAAGGTTTTCTTGCGAGGGTGCGTCGAATGGTAAGGAGCCGAACGGTATGATAGGGGTTACCAGTGCAGGTGTTGGTTTCAGCAGGTCATATGTGGGTTTGGTGATTCGAGGGTCTGCTTGCCGGAGTTGTGGGTGTTCAAATTGGAGCTGGGGTTTGTAGCTGGGTCGTCAGCCTGTCGTTTCGTCAATTTTTTTCTAGGTGCCAGGCTGAGCCTGTTTCACTGTTTGCGCGGTTTTGCTTGTAGTGGTTCGGTTAGACTGGTCGCAAAAACCGGCAAGCGGCGATTACAGTGGTTTTTGAAGGACATATTTAAAAAAATTCTACACTAAAACCACAAAACGAACATTTGTAAAATTGTTCGTTTTGTGGTTTTAGTGTAGAATTTTTTAAATAGGTTAGACTGGTTGTTGTTGATTCTAGTAGCAATTTCCGGAATGAGCGGCATGCGTTATCGGCAATTGATTTCAGCTTCTTGAACTCATTTGCCAGGTGGGTGAAGTTTTGGAGGAGTGTTTGTTGAGCGTCTGGTTGCAGATCCAGGTTTTTTAGTAGTTCAGTTTGTGAAAAGACGGGGTCTTGTTCGTGGCTGAAGAGTGATTCTTCCGGAGGGCCGTGTTGCTCTTCAGCTTCTTCTTGCTCTTCTAATTACCCTTTTTCCAAAATATACTTCTCCATCTTTCATTTAAGCCTGCTTACAATTATTTATCTTAATTAGAACGGCTGTTGTAGCAGTTTAAAGATATAATTTGTGGTAAATAGACTCAAAATGCACATCACTACAACTTAGATAAACTGAAGTAGCTCAGCTCCTAATTACAATAATCATTCTAATCATCCATGATGGAAAATATGCATCGCTACCCGATATCTAAGTCTAAATGCATCCATTTGTTTTAATTAGAACTGCTAACGCATCAATTTAAAGATGTAATTTACGGTGAATTGATGAAAAACACAGTGCTACAGCATAGAGAAACAGCCTCAACTTGGCTACTAATTACGAGCACACTACGGATTTGACCTGGTGTTTGCTAATTACTAGCAAAAGTATATAAAACCAGACAACAACATAATTGCCCATAATTGTGTCCATAATTTGCTTTTGTTACTAGTAATTGAAAACGAACTCACGTTTTTTGAGGAATAAGTCAACTCTCTCTCTTCAATAAGTATATTTTAAAATTACGAAAAATAATTGAATTTTGCCACAATTTTGGCCGCCATATTATAGCATAACTTGTTGTGTGGAGTTATAGCACCTTTTTAGAGCATTTTTTTTTAAATTCAGCAGACTTTAAAACCTAGCAGTTACACCAAACTTGCATACATTAGTTTGATTTGGAATTTGTTTATGTGTGGAAGCCATTTTAAGAAAAAAATGGCCACCATGTTGCTTTTTTGACAGATTTCAGGGGGCACCTTCCTTCCTAAATGTTTCTCATGGGTGTTGACATGAAGTACACGGGATATTGTGTTATCCTCACGAAGGGCATTTTTCATGAAGATTTTGCTGCTTACACGCAGGATAATAAATAACATCAAAAGTCTACCAAAACATAATTGCAAAAATGGCGCCCAAATTCGACACTTCACTGTTATTTATTGAATTCCATTTCACAGTTAGCAAAATTATACACCCTTTCTTTATTGTCCCTCTTGGAATTTCTTTTCCAATGATACCAAACATAACCGGAAGTAACTACCAGAAATGGTACTAATGTGTTAGTGAAAAGATGTCAATTTGAAAAATGGCGTCTGAATATGACGCTTTGAATTTCCTTACACAGTTAGTGAAATTACACCCCCTGTCGTTAATTGTTCCTCTTTAAATTAACTTTTCAATGATACCAAACAAAACCGGAAAAACTACTGGAAGTGGTACCAATGAATCATGGATTAAGGATTCGTGTTGGTTTTGTGATAATTTAACCCAAGAGACCATCGTGGTAATGAGGGTGAAATCGTGACAAACACAGATTAGCACATGGCAATAACCTAAACCACTCGGTTACTTGGCCACCATCGGAGAGCAATCGTGGGGAGAGTGAGTTTGTCACGGGGCGGATAATCGGGATCTGGGACGTTGAATGTAAAAACTGATGAAAATGTTGAAGATCGGCTACTGATCATCGTTGAAAAATGTTGATTTACATGCGAAAAAACACTCACGTGATGAAGCGTCCAAAATTGGGCGAACTTGTGATGTCGGTGACATTCAGAATCAGTGACGTTGAATGTCAAAGCTTGTCGAGATGTAGACGGTCATGAGAGAAGAACGAAGCTGTCGGGTTCAGAACGTGAAAGCACCCGTAAAGTGCAGCATAGAGAGAAGGGAGAACTCTATTTGTTGCAGACATTCGGAGACAGCTGCGGTGAATGTCGAGACAACCCGAGTTGTGTGAGCTGGTGAGAGATTCTGCAGGTCGCAGAAAACCACGAAAGCACCCACGTACTGGATTGTCGTGAGATGGGTAGATTGCGGGCGAAGCATCAGCATATCAGCAGGAGATGGACGTTCATCAAGGCTTTATCTGCTTGAGCCTAGCCTAACCTAACCTCCGACAAGCTAGAAAGACTAAAATACCAGGACCGGGACCTGGTTGATGTTAGTTTTTATTGCCTATACGAAAATATACATTTTCTGTTTTCTTACTAGCAGTTTCCCCTCTTCTGGAGCTCTATTCCCTAGCTTGAAAGTTGTCTTCCCTGCCGTGCTCATAATCTCACCACTACGCATGAGCAGAACCGGCCTCCTCTATACAAGACGGACACAGCGGATCATAACCCATCTTTCTTCCTCCCCCCATGAAGCTTTGTCCATCGGAGGGGAGGCTTGGGCAGGCAAGGATGTATATTTTCGTATAGAAAATAAAAACCAAAGTCAACCAGGTCCTGGTATTTCAGTCTTTTTATAGCCCACGAAAATATTCACTTACCTGTTTTCTTACTAGCACACTTCGTCAAATTGGCGGCGGGCCAAGGTTCAGTTATCCCGCGTTACGAGCTGGCTCCCCCAACGAACGTATCAGGGTGAAGACAACCAAAGTGCTTGATTCTTGACTGCCCGGGAACCACATTCCCATGGGGGTTAATGTTGAACCAGAGATGCGGGAAAAGAGCTGAGGGATACGAGCAACAAATGGGTCCGTCACCATGGGACAAAGTAAGAGACACATGCAGAAGCGAAAACCTCTTACCTTGTGGGCGGGAAGCGGAATTGGAGACAGCAACCACAGAACAGGACCACAGCACAGCTTGAGGAAGGAACGGCTGTTCAATAGCGCGGATCGCTACGGTGGAAGACAGACGGGTTTCAGGGAAGGCGGTGAGCACCCGGAAAGTAACATGTTGATCAGTTGTAGATAATAACTGGGTGAAGGCCAGAAACAGGAGCACCTTAGGACCACCAAAATGACAACAGGCCGGAAGATAGACGAGATACGTAGAAAGGTCACGGTAGAAGATGGGAAGTCTATTCAGTATGTCCAAGCGACACGATCGCAGCACAAGCCTGGAATTTGGGAAAAAATTGTATATGGTATGGGTGGAAGTCGAAATCGTTCAGGAACAGTCAGTGAGGAGTCGTAACCCAGTAGCCAGTGAGTGCGGTACCGGTGAGGAGCGAACTATTTGAACACCGGAGCAGGGCCCCTAACTGCCAAAAAAAATGGAAGTGTATAGAAGATGGATGAAATAGAGGTTGGAACCTAAGGGAGGAACCAGAACCCGAGGGCTACGCCTTTAACTTTTTGGTGGCAAGGGGAACAGGGTAAATCGCGAGTAAAAACAGCAGTGTTGGGAAATCCCAGAAAAGACTGGGATAAACGTGGGTGCGTCATCATATTGCTAGATGTTACAGCTAGACTAACTTTGGCAGTGCAAGGCGGTGGCGGCCTGGAACCAAGCTGCAAGTAATGGGGAGGCGTCAGCAGGAGTAGGTTGAATCAGGAGTTGTCGAACCGGACCAGACAGGAGGCATGAAGGAACGGGAAGCTGTGGCAGACGGATCCCAGAATGGAGAGGGTAATGGTGAAGGCGTTGAAAGAGGAAGCATATCATCAGGCGAGCCGGCCACAATGTTCGGATATAGAGATGGAGTGGCACGGGAATATCGGACACGGAGGGATGTGGGTCTACAACGCAAACGCCTAGTGCGGGATCGTGAACAGTAAAACGCCTGCCGGGGGGGGGGGGGGGGGAGGACGGGGGGGGGGATACCCACGACATCTTGTTCTTTAATAGGGCATAATTAATAATTAACACGTAGAGATTGGTGACGTCCCTGCACAGTTGGTCGAACTCATCCGCCATCGTGACGTTGGATGCCTGAAGAAAAAGGTTATCTCACAGGGCCGAAGCAGAGGCAGCAGCAGCTCGGAGTGCCGGCAGCTCACTATTTTCAGCGTGAAGGGTGGAGATTTCCGAAGAAAAGGCCTCAGGCATGAAGAGAACAAAACGAATGTTTGTATCTATGTTTTCCAAATCCCAGACGGACAGTTATAGACTGCCAGTGAGGCAGCACGTAACACAGAGGCTGACAGAAACGGAGGTGGACTTGATGAAGGAGGTGTGGAGGCAGGAGATGCCTGACCGGCAAGACGAGGAAGCAGAGAAGCATTGTCTGATGAAGGCGGTAGAATGGACGGCGGTATCGAACGGGATGCCGGACCCATAACTGGCGATAGGAAAGGCAGTTGAGAAACAGTAACTGGAACAGATGGACGAGCCGGCACCTTAGACTTACGAACGTATTTGATGTGCACACCAGGGTTCTCGGCCGGATGTCGACAGGGTGTAGACGGTTTGGGGCAAACACCAGAAGGCCCGGCAATGATAAGAACATTGTCCGGTGTTGCGAGTTGAAGAGCATGGCTAGATCGATGGCCGGGGCTCGTTACTGTCGCAGAACGTTGCACTAAAGGCGCCGCGGGTGCAGAATCAATGGTCTTCGTAGCAGCGGGTGAGGAGAGACGATGGGCGACAGAACTGGACTGAGGAATATTTTTGGGATTGCCTCTGTCATTTGTGGATCAACTTCCATTTCGTCGGAGAAATCTGAAAGAAGATGCTACACTTAAAGCTGATGCCATCACAAAGTCTATGGTGCTGACAACACGGGTGTGGATCGATATGAACCTGCTTCCCTGAAAATCCAATAGGTGCACAAGGTTTTGGATCAGCAATATTCGGTTGAGGGGCAGAAGGAACGGGGTCTTCAGATGTTGAGCTGGACGACATTGCAGGACGAGGAAAGGAAAACAGGCCAAAAGTCAACAATGGTCCGCACGAAACAAAGGAGATAAGAACTGGCTCAGTTTCGTGCCAAAACAGTTGCGGCAAAGTGAGGGGAACCCTAGCGGCAGCGGATGGAAACTTGGGATTGTGTGATGCGTTGGCGAAAAACGAAATATGTAGAGCGGAAGCTAGCCGCAGGCTGAACATAACCCAAGAGGGAAGTGAGCAAGCATGCCGAGCCAAGGATCAGCAGTAACGAAATAATGTTGTGGACGGCGATTCCGGAATGGGCAGACGACATCAGGAAAAGGCAGGATTGACCCACCTGTGGAACAAATGGAACCGTCCACGCTCCTTCCCTCAGGTTGTTGTAAGAAGGTCGGAATCGTCAGGAAAGAGGGGTCGAGAGGACAAGGACGTGGGATGCGCAAAGGGAATTGCCGGCCGGACGGATAACTAGCAGAGGAGGATGATGAGGGGTAGTGTACAACATCGGCAGAGACGACATGCAATATGCCGATATTAACGACTATGGTTCAACAGTTGCCAGTCATGTTGAATGGCCGCCTAAGAACCACGGCAGAGGAGGTGCAGGGGTTCCCATCAAGGTATCAGAACAGAGTGCCATTACACGTTCACCTTGCCTGCCCTCTCCCCCCTCCCCCCCCTCTCCCCGAGTTTGCCATAAACACAGGTGGACGCTATCTGCTGACGGGTCGATCGTGTCTATGATTTAGGTAGACTATATCAGTCGGCTTCCCAACATCATTAAATTTATTTATTATATGTATATATCTCATTTCACTGTTTTTTTGTACATAAAAACGGAAGACTTGTACAGGGTAACAGAGCCCCGGACCAACCCGGACCGGAGGAGGGGAAAGGGACCCCCTTAATTATGGAGCCGAATGCAGGGGCGAGAGGGCAGTAGTGCAGGAGACGTGATCTGTACGTGATGACGGCCCTGGAACCGGAGAGAAAGCAGGCGAAGGTTTAAAGCACGAGGACAGCGGCGTGATACCTGGAACCGAACGGCGATTCCCCTTAGTTAAAAGCATCGGGGACGGAGGTGATAAGGACAGAAAATCAGGGGATCAGAGTCTGCGGACCGGAGAAGACGGACCCGGACTAGCGTTGTGCGGAGCAGAGGAAAGTTCTAGGCAAAGCAAGCATGGAAATATGTCAGCAGGCAGGTGAAGGTGGCGAGATCCCGGAAAAAATAGGCTTGGGAGGACTGGGTGGTCCAGGGAAACAGCTACCCACCGGTCCGACAGAAGGATCGCAGAATGAACTAGAAAAGGTCGGAAACGGCACTGGAAGATGTAGCGACGAAGGTAGCTTGAAGCTGGGTGAAGGAGAAGCAACAGTTCCTGTCTGTGCATCAAACGAGGAACCCAGGGGAACCGATGTCACGGCTGGAGGTAGGACAGGACGGCGGAATCGGTGCGGGCCAGCTGGGCGGTCCTCCTTGCGAAGACTCCTTACAACTGTTGGTCAGGAAAATGAGAAAGCAGGAGAAGGAATACGGCTGAAGGCAGAGGCCGCAGATGGCAAACCATCGTAACCCTGGCTGGTTTCGTGGAAACAGTCCGGTCAAAACGACGTGCTGGGGCAGCATGTGACAGGCGTACCGGATGAGCCGGGAGCGGTACAGCGAGTGGCCCCGAAGTGGAGGGCAGGACCGAAGTCGTGTCACAACAGGAGTCCGAAGAAACAGCCGGACCGGGTCAGAGTCGCTGGAGGAAATGGCAATGGTTAGAAGATCTGGAGAATCCACGAGGAACGGAACACAAGGTCCGAAGCGTCGAACGTAGAGCTCACGAACAACCACACACGGCGGCTGCGCTAGAAAGAAAGATGGGTTATGCTCCACTGCGTCTGTCTTATATAGAGGAGACCAGTTCCGCTCATGCGCAGTGATGAGGTTACGAGCATGGTACGGAAGACAACTTTCAAGCTAGGGAATAGAGCTCCAGAAGGGGAGAAACTGCTATTAAGAAAACAGGTAACGTATATTTTCGTCGGCTATAACAAGGGGTGGTATGCGAGTGAAAGTGTGTGTTCCAGCCAGCCATAAGTGCAATACGCTTGGCTGCCTGCAGTTGCAACGAATCATTCACTCCTGTGTTCGAGGCCGTTGGCCTTGTCGAGCCAACCCCTAAGAGGTTCTTCTGCCTTGCCGATGACGAGATGGACGGGGTGTCCTTGTCCTGCCCTTCGCAAACTTGCAGCCGCAAGTTTGCTTGCCAGAATAGTTTTGTAGGGACTACAATAGAGTCTAGTGAACAACAAACATTCTAGTATATATGTAAGATGCAAGTAAGACTGTGTATTTTGTAAAAGTTTGGACGAATTGTGCGCCAGCAAATAAATGGTGTCCAGCAATTTTCCATTAGATGGGTCTTAGCCTTTTTTTGCCCTAATCTATTCTCGTTATTTGCATAAACACTGCTACGTTAATTTAGCTATTTCACTCAAGAAATTAACACAAACACCACTAAAAAAAGTCAATTCGTACTTAATTAGCCAGCACCTTGTGTGAGAAGGTAGGTACGCACTTCCAAAAAGTTATTTCTTTGTTTCCAAAACATCTTAACCTGATAATTTTAGCATTACATTCCCCGAATGTGATGTTCCCCTGGAGGTTTCTTCCGCTGTGCAGCCGCCTGCTTGCATACCCCTGCCGCGCATGCGCGTGGCAGTCCTCCCTTATAAAAGCGACAGCGTGCCCGCTATCGGCATTCATTTTCCTCCAGCGTACATGTCGTCTAACGATCCCACGCCGCCCTGTTCCCCATCTTTCGTCCGGTTCAAGACTCCCTCCGCCCGTACAGGCTTACCTCACCGTCAACTGGCGATGCCCGCACGCAAGTGGTCGATGTCAACCTTCTCCGAAACTCATCACTGTTCCGGCTGGCTGGCTGCACTCGCACCCGCGACATCCCTCGGCTTTTGACTTTCAGATGGAAACACGCCCGAGTTGCCGAACGGCGTACTATCACCGGCATCTGCCGAAGTCCGTACGCAAGCTGCCGACGTAACCCCCCCCCCCCCTATTGTCGCAACCTATACAATGGTCAATCCCCCTTAAGCACGCAGATCGAAGCAGAAGCAAGCCAACCACGATGGAAGTTAAACACTCACGTTAGAAGCAAGCCAACCAGTGAAGAGGACAAGTGACCAAACTTCGAAGTTCTTCACCTGTTCTGTACAAAGTGCGAAGTTTTTAATAACTTTTTGGGGGACAGCCTGCTTGCATCCCGGGGCGCTCGTCAGGGCGGTGCCCGCCACCAAACGTGACGAGGTCTGCTGATAATGCTAAAATTATCAGGTTAAGATGTTTTGGCAACAAAGAAAGAACATTTTGCCGGCCCCCAGCCAAGCCGACTAAAAATGGTTTCTTTGTGCCTAAAACTACAGTTTTAAACGTAAAAGTTGTTTTTACTATCCTAAAATACTCACCTCACTTTAGCTAATCTCAGAGCTTGGCTCTCTCTTTGCCCATGAATAAGACTTCCCTGCCGTACCCAGCCCGCCCTCAGGCAACAGCGCCAGCGCTCCCAGTGTCACTGGACAGCATCGTCACTTTTTTCGCTCCCTGCCAGGCTTGAGCGGGGCCGGAGGGTGGGTCTCCGTTCCGGTGAGTATTTTAGGATAGTAAAAACCACTTTTACGTTTAAAACTGTAGTTTTTACATCTTCCAAAAATACTCACCTCACTTTAGCTGACTTCGTCCAAACGGAGGTGGGTCAAGCCTGGGCTGGGACGGCGAGTGAGTCTTAACCTAACAAACAATTTCTTACCTTCACAACTGTGGTGTTGATGTTCCGGGTGTGTTAGCTCCAGCTATCACTAGGGGTCCCAATCTGGTAAGCCTTGAAATATCGCCCACTTCTCTGAAATAGTGTTTGATAAAGACAGATTTGTGCCTCCATGAGCAGGCAGACGTGATATCCTGGATTGGGATTCCGGCTGCGAACGCCCAGGATGCTGAAAGTGCTCCGAGCTCGTGGGCCTTAACGCCTGTTGGCATGTCGATGCACTCTTCGGTAGCTTCGTATGCTCTCCTAATGGTGAGTACGATCCACTGAGCGATTTTCTTCGGTGTCAGCTTGGTCGACGTCGTCGCTTTGTCGTCAGTGGGATCGACTGCGAGGAACAGAGGGACAAAGGATGATTCTTCCTTGCTGTCACAGTTCTTAGTTCTATCCAGGTAGTACCTAAGTGCTCTGACGGGGCACTGGGTCCTTTCCTGGTCTTCTCTCCCCAGAATGTTGGTGAGTGCTTGAATAACGATTGGTTTAGTCCATTCGTCTGGTCTTTGCGTTTTCGCCCTGAATTCGGGTGAGTACGTTAGTGTGACCTGTGTCCAACCTCTGGTTTCTTGGAGGCACTTCATATTGCGGGACAACGCCGCTAGTTCGCTTTGTCGTCCCGCTGTGGCCATTGCTACTAAAAAGATTGTCTTTTGGGTTAGTAACATAGTCGAAGCCTTTGCCATAGGCTCGTATGGTGCTCCCGCGAGGTGCTGCAGAACGATTGGGAGGTTCCATGAAGGCAGTTGCTTCGTGATCCTTGGCCTGAGAGAACTGAAGGACTTCATGAGTCTTGTGACAATTGGGTTGGAGATGAAGTCCTCTCTACCGTAAATTGTTAATACTGAGTTGATGGCAGACCTATAACATTTTATGGCTGCCACCGACAGTTCCTTCTCAAACAATTCGAGCAGGAATTGCGTGAGATCTGTTGCGGCCGGATTGCAGGGGTCGATGCGTGACTTCTTGCACCATGTCTGCCATCTCTTCCAGCATGATTCGTAGAGGTCACGGGTTGACTTACTGTGACATAGTACGACCTTGTCGACGACGCCTGATTTGAATCCCGCTGCCTAAGTCCTCTCTTCACAGCAGCCAGCCGTGTAGTTGGAGGCGTTCTGGGTGCTGGTGGAGGGATCTTCCCTGGTGCTGGAAGACCAGTGTCTTCCTTGTTGGGAGTGGTACTGGGCCTTCCTTCCGTAGTTCCATGAGATCTACGAACCAGCTTGCCGCTGTCCAGAGTGGCGCGACGAGGATGAATCTTCCCGACGAGACCCTTATCTTTGATAGAATTTTCTGCATCAGGATGAATGGGGGGAACAGATATGCTGACATCCCGTTCCAGTCCAGGGTCAGCGCATCCGTTCCCCATGCTCTCTCGTCCGGGAATGGAGACACAAACTGTGCCAGGCGTTTGTTTTGGAAGGTGGCAAAAAGATCCACTGTCGGTCTTCCCCACAGGTGGAATACTGCCTCGCATACCCTTGTCTCCAGTGTCCATTCCGCTGAGGCGGTCTTCCCCTGTCTTGACAGCTGATCCGCCAGAACATTGTTCTTGCCCGCAATGTGTCGTGGGATAAGCGTGATGTTTCTGTCCATGCAGATCCTGAAGATCTGAGACTTCCGAGTGGAGGGATGTCGATTTCGTGCCGCCTCTTCTCTTGATGTATGACACTGTTGCCGTGTTGTCGGACATCACCTGTATTGTTTCGTTCTGGATGTTCTTTCCCCAGGTCCTCAGGGCGTTGAGAACTGCTCTCAGTTCTAAGTTGTTTATGTGTAGTCGTGACTCTGTGGGCGACCAGATCCATGACGTCTGCCGGTCCCCCATATGTGCGCCCCAGCCCGTAAGTGAGGCATCCGTGAAGAGGGTCTTCGTTGGGATCGCTGGGTGCACTGGGACACCTTCTAGAAGGTTGTTCGCTTCGTTCCACCATACCACTGTGTCCGTTGGGAGGTTGTCTAGTAGAATGATGTCCTCCCATGATTCTCTTGCCGTCCACTGCGTCTTCCGGAACCAGTGAAGATTCCTGGCCCTCCAGGTCCCCCATGACACCAGGTCTGCCATTGAGTCCATTTGGCCTATCACCCTGCTGAGATCCCTTGCAGTGGTCTGCCTCAGCTGCAACAACTCTTGGGTAGATTCCCGTAGTTTGTCTATCCTTTCGTCTGAGGATCGAATCTTGAAGGATCGTGATTCGAACCTCGCTCCCAAGAAGGTGAATGACTGTGCCGGTACCATTCTTGATTTCTTGAGATTGATGCCAAAGCCGAGGCTCTGAAGGAGGTTGCGAGTAACCCTCGTATCTTCGTTCAATCGATCCTCTGCCTTGTCCTTTACCATCCAGTCGTCGAGGTACCCGTGTACCTTTACCCTGAGCTGATGGAGTCTCCCCAGAACCGGTTTCAGGATCGAGGTGAAAACGTGGGGGGCCGTGTTTAGTCCAAAGGGGAGTACCACGAACTGAAATGCTCTCCCGTTGAGGGCCAGCTTGAAGAATTTGAAGCACTTTGGGTGCAGCGGAACGTGGAGGTACGCATCTTCGAGGTCGATGGTTGTCGAAAATTCGTACCTCTGCATTGCCTCTCTGATGGAGTGGAGTGTTTCCATCTTGAAATGTTGATTGTAGATGAAAGTGTTCAGGTGCCGAAGGTTGAATATCAATCTTCGCCCCCCCCCCCCCCCATCTTTCTTTGCAATCACTCTCGCCGAGCTGAAGAAGCCTTCTTCCTCTGGTGGGACTTCCTGGATTGCTCCCTTGCTTAGTAGCGTTTCTAATTCTTCTTGCAGGGGTCCGTCCCTTCTTACTAGCATCTCTGCCGGCGCTCTTCTTGCCAGTCTTGGAACGGAATGAAATGGTGGCATGTATCCGTGGGCGATGATCGATAGAACGAAGGAATCTGTCGTAACAGATCGCCACGTGGTAAGGTGGCGGCTCAGTCTGCCCCCCACCTGTCGGTGAAGAGGGGCCGACTCTGTTCGGTGGTCGTCACTGGTTTTTTCCCCTTCCCCTGCCAAACTTCTTGCGTTGGGGGAAAGGTTTATTTTGAGGGAATGTTCCTTGGTCCTTGTGGTCCTTGCTGTCCTTCCCTCTTGCCCCTTGGTGGTTGCCACTTCCTCTTCCTTGATGGGGTCCTGACGAGAAGTGGTGTTCCGGAAAGGGCTTTGGATGGACTCCTCTACCTTGATTCCTTGGTTTGCCAGAATCCTTTTTTGGCTTAGTTTTGTCTCGTAGTTCCGGCGCGATCGTTAGGAGTTCGCCGTTGAAAAGCTTGTCGGTCTTGTGGAAAGGTAACAGTCTTAGTTTTCCGAGGGTGTCCTTCGGGATGGCGGGGGCTTCTTTCAAGAACGGTCTCTCCTGTGAAGGACTGAGTTAGCTGTGGAGCGTACTCCCCAGTCGATGGCCTCCTTTTGGAACTCAACCGCTTGTTTCAGGAGGTCCACGAAGTCCGTCAAAATCTTTGGATCCTGGTTGTGGGAGGGGGTCCTAATAAAGGACTGTAAGGCGGCCAGTGAAGCTGAAGTCATGATTTCGGCATGTGACGCCGCACGGGTGCCGATCCTCAGTAGTCTCTCTTCGGCCTCGTATTGTCGGGTGGGGATAAGAATTGCCTGAGGTTTGGGTAAACAGGAGTCGTGGTCCATGGATACCGCTTCTGCCAGATATTCTGCTTCTTTCTAAGTATTATAGTCCCAAGGTTTCGGTGGGGCCTTGTGGTGCGGGCCGAAGCTTGTACCGAAGAAGAAATCAACCTTGCTTCCGTCGTGGTGTGGAATTTCTTTCCCTGTAATGATCGGGCGTCCTCCATCCCTCAGTTGGCCCCCGGTATCTAGTAGGGAACGGTGCAGCATGGCTGATTGTGGTAAAAGAATGAAGTCCTGCGTGACATCTTCTACTCTTGAAAACGGTGCTCTTGGTGGCTCATCCGGGTTCCCTGGTGACTTGTCCGGCCAGTCTCTGAAGAACGATGAAGGTAGGTAATACCTGGCCTTGCCGACCCTTGATTCAAAAATTTTTCGTCTTGACAATTCGCCATTGTCGTCCTGTTTCCCCGACGTTGAGGAAGACTCACTGCTTGGTGATCTTTTCCTATCGCGGGAGTCGCGTCGTCTACTCTTGTGGCGTCCGTGGTCAGGGCTCCTTGAATTCCTACGTTTGTGGCACCGTCGAGGTGAAACCGGTGATTTCCTCCTGTAAGGTGATCTTCGTTCGCCTCCTTTTTAATTGTGCCGTCGAGATGCCGAATCTTCGGACCGGCGCCGGTCCGTGTGATTCGTGCGTCCTGGAGCGCTCAGGTTGCGATCCTGATTGTGCGACTCAGTCGCGTCTTTTGCAATGGCTGCACTC
Source organism: Lithobius niger (assembly GCA_023313725.1). Classification (NCBI taxonomy): domain Eukaryota; kingdom Metazoa; phylum Arthropoda; class Chilopoda; order Lithobiomorpha; family Lithobiidae; genus Lithobius; species Lithobius niger. Next base: position 103,212 of record JAHWFP010014871.1, on the reverse strand, counting down.
GGCGGCGGGGTCGTGTCATGCGACTGGACTGAATGGAGTAACTGAGTCGTTCCAGACTGAGTCGTACCTTCTTCTGAATTTCCCGTCTGAAGCTGTGGCTGTTCCGGTGCTGTTGTAAAAGGAACTGTCGACTGAGTCGCCGTTTGCGACTGGCGAGACGGAAGCAGTGGGATTGGCGGGAAAACAGGAAGCCTTGACTGTGAATGTAGCGCAGGTGGGATTTTGTAGGCCAGTCAGTTAATGGTCCCTCCTTGTGATGCAGCGCTGCCTGCTGCGAATGCCACTTGTCTTGACAAGCCGTTGTCCAAAACGTTGAGGAACTGCTGTCCGTAATTTAAATCAAACGGATTTTCCAGTGATCCGTCCCCGACTAAGTCGCCGATGTCCTCGAATTGGTGTGACTGCTCCCGCTGGTTCGTTACTTCGAGCGACTGAGTCGCGCGCTCCTCCGGACGGTTGCCCGGGGCCGCTAGACTTGCCGACACTGCTTCGATACGTTCCTCGAGTGGTGTGAGGCGTTCGTTGAATTTTTGAATCCTAGAATTCGTCAGATTGGTTTCGGAATTCGTGATGCGTTGGTTTAACCCGTCGAACATAGTTCGCATGTTGGCCTGCATCTCCGCAATTGCGTCTAACGTTGATTTGGATCGAGCTTTAGGTTTCGCAATAGGAGTCGATGACGCCGAATCGCTGCTTGCGTGGCTCCTGTTCATAACGTTTGCCGGGAGAAAATCTACACGTGAAAGACCTTCTTTGACTAATCTTTCGTCCAGTGAATTAAATTCTTCTTCCGCGGCTTTCCTCTTCTTCACGTTGTCGTACACGTTGGTCCGAAAGATATGCCATGTACGGCGGAAACCTTGCCTGGTTTCCGAGTCGAATTCGAGACAGACATCGCAGCAATTATCGTCGAAATTGCACACTCTGCACCGACGGCAAAGCTCATGGGTGTCACCGGGTGTAAGCCTGTGCCTACAACTGCCGTAAACAATCTTCCCGGCCATATCATGTCTGCCTAACGGAAACAAAGAGAAAAACACTGCGCAGAAATGGAGCGACTTCTCCCTGCGCATCCCAAGAAAAAAGTGACGATGCTGTCCAGTGACACTGGGAGCGCTGGCGCTGTTGCCTGAGGGCGGGCTGGGTACGGCAGGGAAGTCTTATTCATGGGCAAAGAGAGCCGAGCTCTGAGATTAGCTAAAGTGAGGTGAGTATTTTTGGAAGATGAAAAAACATACTTAACTCCCGCCCTGCCTCCCCTCTCGAGTCACCGCCTGACACACTGAGAGTAAAATGAATGCCGATAGCGGGCGCGCTGTCGCTTTTATAAGGGAGGACTGCCACGCGCATGCGCGGCAGGGGTATGCAAGCAGGCGGCTGCACAGCGGAAGAAACCTCCAGGGGAACATCACATTCGGGGAATGTAATGCTAAAATTATCAGGTTAAGTATGTTTTAGGCACAAAGAAACCATTTTTAGCCGGTCTGGCTGGGGGCCGGCAAAATGTTCTAAATATAATGGATGGATACTTTAGTTTTTTTTTTTAAATCCATTATTTTTAGGTTGACACTCACCAGAACAGACTGGAAGGTGATTATATTGTCTATGGATCTTTGATATATTAATCTAAAGGGTAAAATGAGAGGGATCACAGAGGGTCACCACAGATTGTAGAATTTACATGGTTTGGGTTAAGATGGAGGAAGGTCCAGACAGGTCACAGGTGGGTAGTTCCATGGGGTGAGTTACAGCGGGCGAGTGTCTGGGGTGAATGTAGATATTACACAGAATTTGGTAGAATTTACGTGGTTTGGATTGAAAGGGAGGGGGGCTGAGGTCACACGGTGCCTAGGGGGAAGGTTTACCTTGACTGTGGCGACCTTGACCCATTACCTTGGCAGTGACCTATGTCGTCGTGGCTGTGTTGCTTCTGTTTACACAGAGGGTTGCCTTGCACTGTAGGCTTCGGCGCCACAGGTACTTTCACTTTACCACGAAAATCAGGGGCGAAAGATAGCAGTTGACGAGACTAGTAGACGAGTGCATGTGGAGTACGTGGTAGAAGTCCACAAAATAAACTGGGACATCACGTTGGACCAAATTTCAGGACACTTTCAGCACATTTATTCGAATTTGCAAAAAAATACCAACTACATCTCAGGCTTGATTATCAATTAGGCAGGCTACCAAACTAACAAAATGTTTCTTTTACAATGCCATTTTTATTTAGGCAGTTTTCTTTTTCTTACCTGAAGGGTGGTTTCCAGATTGTTTTGCACGTGAACTGGGTATTTAATTTTTTGGCATTTTCCAATTTGCTACGAACTTCGTACAGTTTTTCAGTACCAGTATTTTCATTACTCGGGCAACTTTAAAATGTAGCACTAAATCAATTTGCAATTTTCGTCACATATCGCACGATACAGCGGCATCCACCATGCAACACACGTAGGCCTAACGTTAGCGATAGCCGTGTGACGGGCAGCTGTGTGATAAGTGACCAAGATGGACAATGTAGCAGACTGACTAAACATGTAGTTTAGCAACTGCCAAGATCCATGCCGAAGCATTCTCCCTAATTTCGTGAACGATACAATGTTAGCGCTTTACTTTATATTACCGTTATTTGCTATGCCGGTACAAAAATGGCGGCTTAAATAGAGATTCCTTTTTTTAATAAGTGCGATTAATTTTAGGATATTATGTGAAAAATAAGGATATTGCAGGACAAATTAAAAAAATCAGGAATATCAGGACAACTTCTACCACCACAACATTAACACAACACCATTAACCACAACAACATTAACGGGAATTCCAGTTGCAGAATTCTATCACTGCACCTGAAAACTACTTTCATCATTGGCCGAGGCCCCAGTTAAACGAGTTTTCCTGGAACGAAGAGGCACGTTTCAATAGTTGCAAACCATATTCCAGCTTTATAGGACGACAACAATTGGTGTCCTCCTAAGTTAACTTCTACAATGTATACCAAATTCCACTGTGCTAACTGGTTACCATTTTCAATCACCACCTTCCAGCACTGCATTCATTCTGGTTTCAGCTGGCTCCGCCATATAGGCCCAAAGAGCAGCAGTTGATGCCGAATAAGCTAAGTACCGAGTGTTGCCCTGCACAAAAACTTGATCTAAATCTTCATTAGTCGCGCCCTGATGATTCAGTGTTTTATCATGGGAAGGAAGCGCCAAGACAGGAATGAAGCACTATCTGGGCGTGGTCTGCGACAATTACAATCACTGAAAGCATTGTTAATTGATCGGCCGACATAGCATTCCCTTCAGTACAAGCAACAAGCACAATGGCTGCCGCCATTTGGCATTCGCGCCATCCCGTTCTGCAAATTCGTCCCTAACAATTCACTAACCAGAACATGAAATTCTCCCGAAATACCTGCAATTTGCCTAAAACAGTTCCCATCATTGCACTTATCAAATTTAAAACACCAACGGGAATGTCGGGCACAACTAGTCGGGATAGAGCTGGAGCAGAAAATGGGATACTACGGGAAGTTGACGGCAAACCCGGCGGCTGCAGCTAAGCTGTGGATTTTAAATTGGGATCGGAAACGTTGAATTAAAATGTCATTTGGGTTAACTGGAGGGAGGTTACAGGTACCAAAGAAGCATCTTTCTGACTACAAATAGAGCCACACGAAATGGAACTGGAGTTTTTATGGGCTACAAATAACTTACGTTGGTTGGTTTTAAGCTAGGTCTTTAAAAATTACTTTACGATCCCAAGCCGAATAGACAAAAAAATATCACACCGGTCGTCTACGAAATAGCAACTTCTACAGTTAACCCATAACCGCCTGAAAAAAACTTTCAGACCCTTTTTTTTTTTAGAGCCCATATGGTACTTGGGTCGGTTCTCGGATTCGAACTGGCATTCTCTTGGTTAGGAGCCGAGCACGCTGACCACTGAACTGTGACTGCCCGCTTTGCTCGGGGTCCACGGGGACCCCTCACAAAGCTCGCGCTGGGACTTCGTTTTTCGCTGTTATACATTGAAGGCGCACGTTCGTATCTAGGCGGTTACGAGTTAAAACACCGAGGATATTTTATCTCCGGGAGTTTTCTGATGTGAGCACGAGTGTTCTTTTGTCGAAAGGTGCAGATTCGAGTTCGAGTCATTTTAAGCAGAGCACAGTCGTATGCTCAAACGATTGTGGAAGATGGATGGCAATGCATGCTGGGAGGTTAGCATGTATGCCCCTAGCATGTACGCCCATATTACATTGTTTAGGCTTGAATGTTACTATCCACAAGTCTAGAAAATTGCAAGTGTATTATGCACCTTACTGGTTAGAAATGTGAGCATTGAGCATAAATATAAACAATATTTAGCTAGTAACTACAGGGAAGTATTACCGGATAGTAGTGAAAACAAGCAATAACCTCTCATCCTCTATAGACTGTACATTTATTTTTAAATGAATTACACTTATTTTACATCTATAAATACAATGAATTCTACAAAAACCACACCAACTACTTACCAGTTAAAAATGCCTACAGAATTGCATTGAAGATTGTAAGAAGAACAGAAATTTTAAGAACGTGTTTGATCATTTGAAGTCCTGTCGGAATCGTACATTTAAAACTCATAATAAAAACAATTTACACTTACTTATAAGCAGTTTAACACTATTTGGTAAACTGCGTTATGTACATTTCCAGTATGACTACGCAACTTAATGGATGTATGCAAGATTAGTGAGCTCTCGACAATATTCACCATTTAATACATGTACGGAGGCAATTGTGTGGTCGTGCACCAATTGGATGTTCGTCTCCTGGATATTAGTCTCAGAAAAACAGACACTATATAGTGACACGTTGAAATGATATATAGTTGGTTTAAAACAACATTTTTTTATAACAGCACCTCTGACATATGCAAAACTGTTTTAAACTGTATTCTTAATATTTGGCGATATTGCTCACTAGATTATTATTAACTGAACAGGGGTTCTGCTCCAAAAGTTATATCATAAAGTTGACAATATCCAGGTAGGATTCGGATGTGCAAGGAAAAAAAATTCTTACACAGGAAGCAAAACCATACAAATTTCTCACCAAATAATGCATAATGATACACTTGCATTTACTGTAAATGATTTTTTCCTTGTAGTGTATTATTTTAAGGTACATAAGACTCGACGATTCGTCAATACTTCAATGAAATACAAAAAAACAAAATGCATTTCTTTAACTTTAATCACAAAGAAATTGTCAAATGAGATGGTGGACTATGTTGCAAATGCAGCTTCAAGAACCAGCTTCGCTTTACAGCTCGTAACCGAAAAATGTCAAAATGTTACAGCAAACAGAACGTATACATTATGTAGACTGGTTTAAACTTATCCACTAATAAATACATTATGCTAAAAAAAAAAACTGATCACGGGACAACCACTAATCTGTTGTAGTAGAGTAGTGACTGCATAGATGCACGATTTAATGGCTTTATCAACATTATGCTTAAATCAATGTTACTAAGCTCTTAAATAATTTTTTTTAATAATATATTTTTAATACATCTTATATTACACTGGAAAAATGAAAATACCTATCTTTTTAAGCAGGAAACACATTTATAAATAATGACAAGATTGAAATTTATTTTTCGGAAGAGAAAGAACATCAGGTTTTTGAAAAAAATACAATGCAAACCATTAGCACCAATTAAAAGCCTTGTTTGGTCACGGTTATGTAGGTGCATTATGCAAGGATCTTAAAAAGCTCTTTAAAAACACAAATGGCAAATAACCAATAATTTCTAAGTCGTCCCATCATCTTTAAGTTTGAAGGTGGTCTCTTAGCAAACATTACAGGGTTGAAGAGGTCAGACATTTTGTACAATGTAGCTTGATAATAGCTAGTTACCATTTAAATACCAACCACATGACGATTTTAAGGACAACTAGATCTACAGATCTACAAACTAATGCAGATTGATTTAACATTCCAAAACTATTCACATTTTCTTCAAAACCAAAATTCTTTTAGAATAAGCACAAACCTAGAAAAGTAGTTTCTCTGTTAATCAAAAGAATTAGGCTACCACTTTTTACCAATAAATGCTTATTACATCCTCTGTAACTACCCACAAGTCCATACTTGGAATGCTAAATAAACTATAACTTTCTGTACAGAAACCAGTTATTTAAAGTAGTTAATTCATCTAAGACTCACATGCCTCGTCACCATTTTGAAAACAATGCCTAATTCAATGAAAACAAAATTATGTACGAGATTCCGGCAACAAAAACACTTAATGAGAGTTAGCTATCTGCGAAACGGTATTGTTACTCAACCGGTTGAGCAACCCCATTACCTAACTCCCATAGTTCCCCAGGATACTTTGCATTGATAAAACATGAACTATGTAAATAAGATTTGGCAACCTTTTGAATGAGTAGCACAAAAATAAACTTAAGCAATGTTGTTGACATCATTCCAAATCATGTAACAACCTTTAACAGGAAAACATGAATCTAATTGTTGGCCTAGTGCACATATTTAACAGGCTACGGAAGATTAAGGTAAATAAACCTTATAGTAATATTACCTTGTTTAGGCTTGAATGTTACTATCCACAAGTCTAGAAAATTGCAAGTGTATTATGCACCTTAACTGGTTAGAAATGTGAGCTACTGTGTTTAACTCTTTATAATATTTCTTGCCATAACCTACCAGCTTCGTTCATTATTGCGGATAGTACAATGTATAAACACTGACTCAATTTTTATGCCACAAGAATTAAGTGCTCCCTTGATTACGAAACGACCTTGTTAAGATGCTTGTAAAAATCTTGTTTGCGTCGCCACTAAACAGTGGCATTGATATGAACACAACGACGATGGGATGATGATACTAACAGTTGGTTCAGAATGGTGAAGTGCATTGCTTAACGGCGGCTCAAATTGACTAACAGTTTCTCACTTGTGATACACAATGGTCGGCAGACAGTCCAATGATAGACACTATGCTTTGGTCGGTGATACAGCTGCAGGCTTCTTCACCGACAAAAAGAGTGCCCGAATGTCTGCAAGGGCACGTTCAATTTGACGGGCAAAACGCAGCGAGTCCTAAAACAAAATAAATACATTCAGAAAAAATAACTTAAAACAAGCACAGAGAAAAAAGAAGAAAAAGACTAAAATACCAGGGCCACCTGGTTAATTTTAGTTTTTGTTTGCCTATACAAAAATATACAATACCTTTTATTTACATAGCAGTCCCCCCCCCCCCCATGGAACTCTTATCCCTAGCTTGAAAGTTGGCTTCCCTGCCGGTTTCGTAACTGACTCAGTCTACATAAGCGGATCGCGGCGGAGCGCAGAATCTTTCTTCCAACCCACATGAACCTAGTCCATCGTAGGAGGCTGGGTGGATACAGGGTTCGCACAGCATTGAGGAAATAAAATTCAAGGACTTTCAAGGCCTTTCAAGGCCTACTTTCACACCAAATTCAAGCACTTTTTAAATTTGCGTAAAGAAAGAACCGGCAAATTTAATCGTTCATTTGCTTTAACGTTTTTTTTTTTTTTGTAGGCCTATTCTAATGATCTCCACCAAGCTATAAGCAAATTAACTCGTTAACATGCACCCACTGACCAGTAGCCTACAAATCTTTATAGTCGCCACGTTAAAATTTAAGTCGACACAAAAATAATATCCCTAAGGACAAGCAAAGTTGAAAAAAGCACTGCCGCGTCACCTAAAAAGCCCTGCGTCAATTATCTTTTTTTTCTGGGCTTCGGAAATGAAATCTGATCCAAGCTTGCTTCGACTACACTTGAAAATAATTTTTTTTTTAAAACCCTGCTAAAACTGCCCCAAGTTAACTTCCAATAAAAATTAGCTTCAATTACGTTATGCAAAAAAGTCCCTTTTTTTCCTTTACGCTACCTCTACCTCAAAATGCGTAAACATCATTAAAAAAAAAAAAAACGCAGCCTCTCTCGTCAATATTTCAACTTTGTTTGCCCGAGAACCATTTTTTTTTAACTTTTCTTGGTCTAAAACCCTAAAAAAATCGTGGACATTTGGGGACCCATTTTTAACTGATCGTAACACAAGAAATAACTTACTGACGTCTTCGCAGCTTTTATAAGAATAATGCCGGCCGACAGAATCATTAAAAATTATGATGCTACATCACGACTAACACTTGCAGTTTATTTTGTCAAATGCGATGCCGATGATCCATTCGACGTTAGCGTTTGATGAAGATTTACACAGAGCTTGCATCTTTCTGAAAGTACGTCATTGTGGTCGGGTCATAACCCGTCCACATACTTCGAATTTTCACGCCACACGTCTTGAAACTTGCACTTTCCCATTGCAATTTAAAAAAAATCAGTACCTCGAGATTCAAAATAAAACATGTGCGGTCATGTGTATCAATCAGCCCGTCTGTGATCGTAAAATGCCGCCAAAACAAGATGGAGGCGCGAGACCACGATAACTACAAGCTGCTCCAGGTCATTTGTCTTTGCATCAGCCACCAGCAAGAGCCAGGTTTACTTTCAATTCACGCTTGAGGAATGCGTCACAGTTCGGATAGCTACAAGCTACTCTTGGTAGATTGGCATAATTAACCAACACAAGCGCAAGTAGCTACGGCCAAAAATACAATGAAAGCGCGCGCTTTACAGATTTCGTTAGAAGTTTCAAGATTCAGGAGTTTTCGATTATTATTATTACTCCAGCATTTCAAGAAAATAAAAACGTTAAATTAATGGATTCAAGCACTTTCAAGGCCAAAAAACGGAATTTGCACAAAATTCCAGGCTTTCAAGGCCTTGCAAGTCTCAACTTCAAATTCAAGCCCTTTCAAGGTTTTCAAGGCCCTGTGCGAACCCTGTGGATATAAAAGGTAATGTAAATTTTCGTACAGGCAAACAAAAACTAAAATTAACCAGGTGGCCCTGGTATTTTAGTCTTTTTATTGCCACGAAAATATCAATTACCTTTCGTTTACATAGCAGACCTCGTCACAAAAGGTGGCGGGCTAGGTTCGGCGTACCCACGTTACGAGCCGGTGGCCCCACGCAGGCCCGGACTGGCAGCCCTGGGGCCCAAGTGCCATGTTTTAAAGAGGCCTCCAAACACAATCCGGGGAGGGGTGTGAAATTATGCTAGCCTGTAAGGAACCGGTCATTATTTATGGAGGGGGGGGGAAGGAAATGAAAATGACCACCAAATTTTCAATGACCCTCTCCATGAAAACCCCGAAAAAAATCGTGAGCGTCCCACTCAAGGTCCCTAAATAATAGGACTCCCTCCCTCCACACAAAAATACACTTTTCGTATGCCTATTTTAACTGTCTCCAGATGATTTCCTGTAGTTAAATCGTAAGTAGCACTCCGCCCCGACAACTTACCACTAGCCATAAAGAAAACGTGGGCGTTTTTAGAAATTTTGACTACTGAAAGTGCAATTTTTGAGGTCCACTCCTCTTCCCTCCAACCCCGGCGATAAATAATTAACGGTCCCTACGCTATTTTTATGACAGATGCGAAATGATCAGAGAAGGGACCCAGACTTTAAGACCAACCAGGAAATTACAAGAAAAAATTCATCAACAACAGAAATTTCACTTTTAACTGTAAAATCTAAAAAGGCCCCCTTATAAATATAAATGAGGGCCCATGTGTCAGACAGTGTCCAGGTGGAACCAACGAAAGGTTCTTCAGCCTGGACCTGGACCTCGTGGAAGAGCAACAGGAACAGCCGAAGCCAGGGGTTGAAACAAACGGTTCGACACTAGGGGAAGGCAGAATTGCAAACAAATAAGATGCCAACCTACCTTGGTCGGGAAGCGTATTTACAAACCTTACTCCTATTCGGCACCATTAGCAAATCGCGTCGCCTCATTGGCGCTCTCAATCACGTGACCCGCAGCAGACTACGACGAATGCATCAGTCGCCGCCGAAGCTTTTGCCGAACCATAGTGTGGACGCAAGTAGCGGATTGAAATTAAACCAATACTACTAGCTTATTCATTAAAAGCTATACATAATTCTGCCAACATACTGTAACTTGTTTCTGTAATGAACATTGAAAATGAAGTCAACAGCGTGGTGGCAGCGCTTTAGACTCGAAACTGAGAGCTGAACAGGCTCTTCTCGCAGTTTATGTATGGGCAGCCATTTGTTGTTGTGTGAGCGTTGCCGACGTGATCTTCCGTGTATACGCTAGTTAGGCAATGGTTTGAGGAATGCGACGCATAGTGTGACCATAGTGGACCATGGACCATGGACCATAGTGTGAACCATCAGTTTTGTTTTTGCAATAAAACTAACCGAGGGCCTGCGAGGTTTTATATTCGATATACTGTAACACGATACACAACATCGTATTTTTTTTGCCTATATGACTTAAGCATTGAATCAGAAATAAATTTTATAGCCTAGTCTAACATACATTAATGGCAGCTGAAGACAAATTGGAGTAAAATAAATAAACGTACAAATAGTAGTAAATAATAATAACGGCAACTTTAGTTATTTCTAGTGTATGATTTTCACTGTTGGCTTATTTCAATTTGGTTAGCGACACCCTAATTTGTCCGATTTGGTTGATCATACTATCGTGTAACAGGCGTGTTATGTGTAAAGGGTATAAATTGCGGCAACCAGCCTACAACCAGATAAATGACGTCTTTCCAAGCTCTAATACACAACCTATAAACATTGACAATCAAGAGCTATAACTGCCTTTATGTATAGTTGTTCACCCACACGTTAAAGTAGCAGCACACACGATGGCTCACGGTTCCAATAATACCGCCAAGCGAAGCCCATGCGACGCGGTGAGCTGCTCTGAGTCACGTGACTAAGAACGCCAATGAGACCACGCGATTTTGCCAATGGTGCCGAATAGGAGTAAGGTTTGTAAATACGCGGTCGGGAAGCGGGAAGACGGACTTGATTCCTAAGCAGGTGTCGCTGGCAGGCAGGAACCGATGAGGTGATGCGTGACCCGGAACAGATGTTGCCTTGTTGTGAAATCGGGTAGCAGAAGGAATCGGAGGAGGCAGATATGGAAGCATGAGCAGAAGAGTCAGAGGGACGGAATTGTCACTGTCGTGTTAGTGCACAGAATAGGGTGGGTGAATCGTTGCTGGTGGAACATACATAACAGGGAATTGACGAAATTGTGTGCAATAGGAAGGTTACATTGTTCGGAGAGATCCGGCAAGGTGCCAGGAGATGAAGTAGGATCGAGTCCCAAGAGGATCGTAACTTCGGCAAGGATGGAGCATGCACAGCACATGATGATCCCGAAGATTGAGTCATGGAGACATGGCCAAGAATCTCAAGTATCCGTTGTTGCACGTTGTCCGCTGGTGCACGTTGGCCCATCCTGTTGGTGAAGGGCCACCCGTCATTTTTTTTTTAAAAAAAACCTCAACTCGAGAGAAAATTGAACGGAATCGCAGGTGGAATCACGAAATGTTTAAAGGAAGAGGAGGAATCGGATCCAGATCATGGAATTGAAGATACATGTCCTGATCGTTCGATGGTGGGTTGTCGGCAGGAATCGTTCGTGAAGAAAATCCTCGTTTTTTTTTTTGATGATGGACCTGAATGAAAAGGGATGACGGAGAAAGAGGGAATCGTGCGAGGAGAAATGATCCCAGGCCTGGGTTGTAGACTCCTGTATCGGAAGCAGAACCCCTCGCGGTCCGGAGTGGCTTCATTAAGAAAGGATCAGATAATTCTGAGTAATCGAGAGTTCTAAGGAAGAACACGGAATCCTAGGGCAACACCCTTAGTCTTTTTTCGGCATGGCGAACAAGGTGGGGTCCTGGTGGAAGTGTCCGAGTGCCGAACGATTCCGGTAAAGACCGGGAAGAAGGAAGGTGCGTCATCGCACTGCCAAACCGAGTAAGATGACAAGGCTTAGCACGCAGGAGAGGCAGCTGCTTGGGACCACGCTGATTCCAAAGGGTACGGATCGGACGGAACTGCAGACTCGAAGCCGGTTACTGTGGATGCAGTGGAAGGTGACTGGGCTGTCTCCAGGGGAATCGGATTCGTGGATGAGCAAGGAGGAACCGAAGCTGGGTCTGGTATGGGGAGAGCCAGAACGGATTCAAAAGAATTGGTCGGAGAGGCTAGTGAACGTGAGAAGGAAGATGAAGCCGTAGCCGACAGATTTTAGTAAGGAGATGGTAGCGGAGAAGGGGCTGCTTCATAAAGCTGTTGCACAGTCGAAGGGGATGGAGACTCCGAGTGGTAACGATGAGTGCGAGGCGAACGGAGTCGTAACATTGCCGGGGTACCATGGAGACGCCGGTGTGGGAGCGACCGCAATAAAAGACACGCCATGGGGGTGAAGACGGAAGGGGAGACAGCCAAGGAAGATTGTGTTTGAAGAGTCGATAGTTCATCTCGAGCACATGGATATTCTGCGTTCTCGATGCCAGGTCATTTGAGAGGGTAACTACTTCCGATTGCAGAGTCAAATTTTGGTCTTAAACAGCGGCGGCAGAGGTTCGAAGAGTCGAGTTTTCGGATCACAGAGACAGAAATTCAGTTGAAAAATTCTCAGCCCAGGAGAGGACGAATCGTACATTAAAGTCTCATGTAATCTAGATCTCAGACCGACAGTTGAAGTCCTCGCGTAAGGGCCGCACGGATCGTGGCAGGTTCAGAAGATGGTGGTGTCACTTTTGACGAGTCGAAGTGGAGAGTCAACGGTTGAGGTAACGTTTGGTAAAGGTGTGTGGTGATCTGATTGCGGTTGAGGGCGGCACTGGAATCCTCGCTCGGGGTGGTCGCGTAGACAGAAACCGCGGAGGAGCCATCGGGAATCGCACGCCCTAGATATTTTAAGTCCTTTCTTTAAGTGATGTATGACGCGGGGGACGGAATTCCGATGGTCCGGGAACTGCACTGAGCTTTCTTGAAGAGGAGGTTGGAACCGTGGCCATAGTGATAACCGGAGGTAGGGCAGAAGACTAGAGACGAGCTTGAAGTAGAAGATGCAAGTAAACTGGAAGTAATTATGTAGTTGGTAGTTCTTTTTGCTGACGTTGACGATCCACTCGTAGGCGAGAGCTCCTCTGGCGGCGGCGAATCTTCTTCCATTTTGTCGGGGAGATTTTAATGCATATGGCACATAGGAGATCCAAGCCGTTGCACTGTCAATGGTGATGGCAGCAGGGATGAGGATCAAAATGTTCCAAGGCACACACACGGCTTAGGTTCAGCAACGTTGGCAATTTTGGCAGGTGGTAAAGGGTCCTCAGATGAAGAGAAATCGGAAGACATGACTGACGCTGTATTGAACGGACGAAGACGACGAGGAGACCATTAAGATTTGAAGTTGCGCGCCACAGTTGGAGTGTCCTCTAGTGGCGGTATGGTGAAGTAGAGATTGAAGGTCCCGGATGTGAAGTGTCATAGCGGTGAGGGATCGAAAGCGGTGAGGAATCGATGCATGCTGCTGGGTGTAGGTGGAAAGGATTTCGCCGATTCAATGGTAAAGGTGAGCGACGGGCTGGGCCGTGGCCTGCGTGACGAATAATGACGAAAAACCGAATATGATTCCACTCGCTTTTGCGTGCGAATCGCCTGGAATAGGAAAGGCTCGGCTGCTTGAAGGTGATCTTGAAGATGTGCCAATGGTTGTCGTGGTGCGGTAAACGAAGAACTGAAGAGATAAAGAACAACGAGAACTTAGAAGTTAGCGAATGACATGAGGAATCTGAAAAGAAACCGTGACTCGCGCGGATCCCGACGACTTGGATTGAAAACTTGAAACTACTGTGAGGAACATTCCTCCTTTATTTTTTATTTTTTTGAAGAGTCAGTAATTGGAGACAAAGTGTGTATGCAGGACTGACGGAGGAACCGGCTTATGTGGATCCCTGAAGAATGGGTCGAAGATTTTATGGCGATGCCGAGAAGTGTCTTCCTGGTGACGTATTGTTGTGGGGAATCGGTGACAAGTCTTTTGTGCAGGAACGGTATCACGTAGAAACAGAGGAACCGGCCACGGGTCGTGGATGGAGATGACGGACCGGGGTTCTCATCTTACGGATCGGTGCGATTCTGGGTATAAGCAGGAGGGGCGTCCTAGACATTCGAAGTGGTGAACGAGGATGAAGAGGCAGGAAATCGGACGAAACTGGACTGTCGTCTGAAGAACCGGAGGACCATGGTTCGAGGCAAAAAAGGTCCGAGGGTGAAGAGGGAACAGTGTTGGGAAATACTCGGACCGGAGACAACAATCGACAAGACTCACTGAAGGAATGCAAAACTGTCGTTGGAATCTTGGGAAGGGAACCAGTAATCGCAAACCCGCTGGTGAAGACAATCTCGGAGGAGGACTCGGTGATTCTCCCAATGGTGTTGAAGCAACAGGCGAGGGGAGGATAGGCCGTAGATGTTAATGAGGTCCGAGACTGCGGAACGTCTCACAAGAAGGGAACTCTTGGAGAAGCTTCGGAAAAATGTAGGAAGGTAGCTAAAGCGGCAGGCGGATCGTCCCAACGCGTGGCGACTCCTTACGCTTCGAAACAAGATGTGGCTTCTGTGGGATGCGGATCGAGGTAGCAGGTGGATCAAGCGAAGCAAAGGTAGTAGACTGCAGAGCGGTCTCATCCTAGGCAGACTATTTGATTCCCTTACCCGAGTCTGCCTCGGATGAGACCGCTCTGCAATCAAATAGAAACTTTCCGAGGGTGGTAAGAGAGAGAAGCTACAAGCAGATTTCAGTTGCCCAGGATGTGGAGAGCAAGATTGTAGTGCCGAGATCTATGCAGAGTCGAAAGATTGATGACCTGACTTTGTGGAGCTGGCGGGATCTCGTCTTGCCTTCCTTTCGTAGGTAAGCAACGGCTGAGGGTCTACCTGGACTTGAACTGTCACCCCCGCAACAAGGCCCGAATGTTTTGGTACAGGGCCTTGAGAACGGGCTTTAGTTCGAGGACGTTGATGTGGTCGCGGACAAGGGAAGTCCATGACCCGGAGACCTGGTGATGAGGGACGTGTGCCCCCTAACCTTCCCGGGAGGCATCACTCAGAAGTAGATTCAGTTAGGGTTTGTGGTGATGACTGTCTGGCAGAGCACAAGGATGTCTGACCACCAAAGGAGAGCATTGGTCGGAAAGGCTGAATCCGTGGGAAGACAGGTGATGTCTGGACTGGATGGTATTCCCCACTTGATGCGAAAGTGATGAAACGAGTGTCATCCACCGACCGTAACGGACCAGATTTGCCACATAGTCTAGTTTCCCTATGAGGGAATTTAGATCGGGTAGAGTGTGATGAGCGGACTGGGGAGACGAGTACATTGTCGCGAGAAGGTCCGCGATTCTTTCCTGAGAAGGCGTGACTGTTGCTGTCATCAGGTCGAAAGAGACACCCAGAAAAATGAAAGACTGGGTGGAAAAGTTGATGCCAAAACCTAAGCGGGAGAGAAACGACATAGTCAAGTACCGATTGTGAAGAAGCATCGTACGATTTTCATTCTGAAGGAACCAGTTTAAATATGCGCTTGCGGAGACTTGACGTCGCTGGAAAGCCGCCAGAACCGGTTTGAGCAGAAGTGTAAATATGCGGGGAGCAGTGTTGAGGCCAAAAAGTAAACATTGGAGTTCGTAAACCCTGTCGTCACACAGGAAACGAAAGACGGTGAATCGAAGCGTGAAGGGGGACGTGACGATATGCATATTCGAGATCGATGGAAATGTCTAAGCGCCTGGTAGTAGAGACTGGCGGATTGATTCTAATTTCCATTTTGAAATGCAAATTCCTTATAGTCTGATTGAGGGGTTTCAAGTTGAAGATGAATCTGTCTCAATTTAGAGCCCAATCTCATTCATGTGAACCAATTATCGAAGTAGCAGTATAAAAGTAATTAAAATTACTAAAAAAGTACCGGTACGGTACTTCCACAAAAATTGACGAAATCTTTTAAAATATGCTCTAGACTCGTATTTCAGCATACTTTGAGGTAAAAAAAAAATTATAACTGAGGCAATTACACTAAAAGAAATTCCCCAAAGTTTCACCTCATTTTAGGGTAGGTGCCCCCTGAATGTAGCCTCTTAAAAATATTAAAGAAAATTTTAAAAATGTGTAGTACAAAGCTTTTTTCTCTACAGCCATTTTCCCCAGACCTTACCCCCCCCCCCCCCCAAAAAAAAAGTGTACACAGCCAAATATTTTCGGCTCAATTGTAAAGATGTAAAAATCTAAATATGTGTGTATCAACAGATAAGCACTTTATGGTATAACTATATATTAGTCCTAAAATTACCAGCGAGCAGGAGTTTTTCTTCTCAATTTACAAGCCATGTTTGTTTAAAAATGTAAGTAAAATGGTTTTGAATAAATAACTTCAGAACGGGTGGAGCTAGTGACTTTTTGTTTGCACCATTAGAAAGGTGGTGAAAAAAAAGGTTGAATGGTGTATTTGAACATCAAAATCGGTCAATATTACCGAAATTATCGTAGTTTCCGCATATATCCAAAAAAATGTGGGCTTATGTGCGATCCAATACGGTGTATCGGCACATCGGAGGTGGATCGACATCGGCGGTACAGACATATCGGAATTGCCTCCAATAACTACCAATACCGATACGAATCTGATAATCGGCACATCCCTAATTATCAGTACTTGCAGCAATTCTTGATAGAAAACATTGGTGCGGGGATAATATATGGTTTAACCGGTGTTCTTAACCATGTAACATTTTATTTGCTGAGATATTCCAAGGTGCGTAACAACTTGCCCACCTAGAGATTTTAAATGTTGCTTGGGTAGATCAACTTTAATATTTGTTGCCGGAAAAATGAACCTGTAAGTCATGGTAGCTTAAGAATTAAATTCTTAAAAATAAATATACTTAGACCAAAGAATTTCAAGATCAAGCTTTTTTAAAATGAGTACTGCCAGGAGAAATATGAAGGAGGAATCTCCAAAATAATTGTTTCCCATGTTCCACCACTCGTTCAGAGTTATGACCCAACACGGTCAGTTGTTGAACGAACGACAGTTTATACTTTTACACCTTAGGTTTTTACCCCTGAAAAATTTCAAAATTGTCAAAAAATATCGCTTGTGTTGCGATTCATTTTCACACATGTCAAATCACAAACATTAGCATTTAAACGACTTTCTCAACGCGGCCACATGGAGAAGAAATTGCGTGTCTTGCCTCAGGGCTCCAGTTCAGGCACGTGCCAGAAAGTTTATGCCACTTAGCACTGCTTTGGTGAATAAGTTATTGGCAATGCTAAATCAACTGTCTTGGAGCCGGGAACCTAATCGTCAGATTCTCTCCCAGTCGATTTTGTGACAGGCAGTGGAACAGTGTTACACAACATAAATACTCTCGCCTCCAACAGAAGTGAATGCATATTTAAGCTCCTGGTACGACAGACTCGAGTTGAACACCACATTTTTTGAAGTTCGCACATTGATATTTGAATAGATTTATTTAATTATTTATAAAACAGTGACAGTAGATTTTTCTAGTGCAAATAATGAACAAGTAAAAGTAAACTCTACTCACAGTTTCGGGTGATGATTTCTTACTGGAAATGTGGAAGAACAATAAATCTTCCCCCGCAATTATGTACGAAACGCCATATCCATCATCTGCAACCTATTAAAAATACACAGATTTTAAAATACATATTTTGTTTTATAACAGTAAACTAACACTTGGGGGGGTCACTATCTAAGCTGTTAAGTATGACATGCAAAATCAGTTTACAATTATAGATTATTGCAATATGACTCAAAGAACCGTAAAAAGTCCATTTTGCCGGCCCCCAGTCCGGCCAGCTAAAAATGGTTTCTTTTGCCGAAAACATACTTAACCTGATAATTTTTGTATTACATTGTCCTCAATGTTATGTTTCCATTGCTGCGTGGCGCAGCATTCCTCTATAAAAGCGAGAGCGCAAAAGAAAATTTTAGCCTGCCAGGCTGGGGGCCGGCAAAATGGATTTTCTTATTGCCGAAACATCTTAACCTGATAATTTTTTGCATTACGTTGTCCTCAATGTCATATTTCCCTGGAGGTTTCTTAGCTGCGTGTAGCCGCCTGCTTGCATGCCCACACTGTGCCTGCGTGGTGCAGCAATCCTCTATAAAAGCGAGAGCGCAAAAGAAACCATTTTTAGCTTGCCGGGCAAGGGGCCGGGAAAATGGACTTTCTTATTGCCGAAACATCTTAACCTGATAATTTTTGCATTATCAGGAGACCTCGTCAAAGACAGGTGGCAAGCACCGCCTTGAGGGGCTCCCAGGGATGCAAACAGGCTATCCCCCCAAAAAAATTACCAAATTTCCGCACTTTATTCAGAACATGGTGATGAAAGCAGGAATTGGTCTCTTTCGTAATGATTGGAGGCCCTGAAAGGACCGTTGTTTTATTGAAGGATGGGTCTTGCTTCCTTCAGTGGATGGCTTGCTTCCTTCAGTGGATGGCTTGCTTCTGCTTCGTTCTGAGTGCTTAAGGGGGCTTGACTAGTTTTGGCTGCGACGATAGGTCCCAGCCAGTGTAGTCCTTTTTCTTCTTCTAACATGTCCCTTTGGTTGTCAGACGTGAAGGTTGCTGGTTGCTGCCATGATCACTTCGATTGGGGTGGCGTTTTGGCGGGCACGCGATGTGTCGATTGCTCTTACTTCGTGTGCCGTCACTCTCATAGTGCTGCTCGAGCTACCGTTTTTGTCGTAGGCTGCGTCAATGGGTTTTTTTTTTTTTTTAAACCAGCGTGGTACCATTGTTTGCGGAGGTTTCGACAGCTTGGGAGTCGGGGGAGGAAAGGTTGGTCCCTTTCTTGCCGTTTGTCTTCATGCCGGGTCCATGTTATGTCGAAGCGCAGTGCTCGGATCGGGCATAATTGGCATTTCGATTCAACTCAGAGGTTGTCTGAAGGAGAGGTTCTGGATATGGCGGTCCAGCTAGTTTTTGTTTTTTCGCTCAGAAGTTTCCACTTGGGTGTGGTATTACGGAAGAGTGGTTCAGGCCGAAGATGTAGTGAGGTGAGTCAGCAGATTAAGCTTGGGTCTCGCTGCAGTGTAAATTGGTAGTTAATGTTCTGAAAAAGACGGTTTTCAGGCTTATTAGATGGAGGGAGCTGTCTTGCAATGGCTTGTGTGGTATTTCCATCAGAGATTATAGAACTTTGATGGGTTCCAGTTGGTTGTGGACTTCAACTGGAGGCGTGGGGTTAGCTACAGTCAGAATGCAGTGGCTGTTGAAATCGACATTTGACTTGGAACTTCCGACAGGTTGCAAAAGTTAAATTGTTTTCAGGCTTGAAAATTTTCCCAAGTGTGGGTTTATGCCACGAAGGAGATTGGAAGTTGAATTGGCAGTGACTGTTTACTCAAGGACGAGATGAGCTGGAAGGGATGAAAGCATGTGTGAAAGCTGTGAAGTTGGCAGTACAGTCAACGGCACAATGTTGATAACGGTTTGAGAGTTGACACGGGAGAGGGCAGTGGAGACAGCAGCATGCTCCCCAGCCGAAAGGGATGCGTGTTGGCTTTCGTTTCTTTGGTGTCTGATTGGTTTGGCGTCCAGCCAATCAGACGGCTTCAATGCGAAAGCTGGATGCAAGCAATAATGGCTGTGCTGAGAAGGAACGTAAGGTGGTGAAGGCTTAAGTTTTCCGCTTGGAGAAGAGCAATCCAAAAGCAAGGCTTTGGAAAGGTGGTTCGACACTGGGAACTATGGCGATTTTCGATGCTGGTGGGCCAAGTCTCATGGTAAAGGGGCCGTAAGAGTGGATCTTGAGGAAAGTCGGTCGAGAGCCATGTTCGTAAACTGAAAGAATTTCATTGTTTTGAGATGGTTTTCGCTAAGCTGATTGGAAGTGTCGACGGCTTGCGCCGACTGGGAAGCAGTAGGACCGAAAGGCGTCATTGCATATCTTTATGAAAGGAGTTTCTGCCTCCTGGTGACGAATGGCGGCTGCGGCGGTCTGGAGCGGATGCGTGCTTGCACGGTCTCTTCGGCTGGATGGCCGGGAGCGTAATGCATGGTCGGTCCGTCAGGACTGGGGATGCATAGTTAGGTGGTGCAAGCTTTCGTTATTTCTGCTTTAGGATGGGGAGCTTTTTTTTTTTTTATAGTCTTTAGCCGGCTGTGTGGAGATGGCAAGATGTGCGGCCGTGATCCCAAGGAGGTGCTACGGAATCGGTCGATGTTGTTGTCTTTTCGGAAAGGGCGAAAGGGAACTTTGAGAGGCTTTCGAATTGGGTCCATTGGTGGTTGATGTGACTTGATCGGTTCGTGAGCCTGGTTAAGCATTGAGGCAGATGGGCAGAACGAAACTTTCGGAAAGGGTTTTCGTTCTTTTTTTGTTTATTCAGCTTTCGTTCTTTTTTTTTTAGTTGTGAAGGAGTGAAAGGCTTTGAGGCGAATTCAGAGGGAAGGACGAAGGCTTCTTCATTGTCTTTGTGGGAGGGGGGGGGGGGGGAATAATGTATCCCTTTCCAATGGAGCGACGAAAGAATTGGTAGCGAATTGTCAAGGTATGTTCTTCCTTTATCCGCTTGGGGTGATCCGAAAGAAAGCCAACGGATAGTTGTTGTAGCTGATGAATTTTCAGATGGTGGGGTCGGTCGTGGAAGACGGGGAGGAGCCATGTTTTCCCCTTCAGTGGTGGAACGAAAGGAACTGATGGTGATCAGTTTTGTTTTCAGTCTTTCCGAAAGGAGGAGTGAGGAATGTCAACTTCGAGGGGCTGCTTGTCTTTCAATTTTGGTGCCGGTTGACTTGGCTTGGTTAATAGTCTTTCCGAAAAGGCAAAAACAGAGCAGACTTCTCCGTCGAGCTGGCGGGTGATGTGCGTGGAGACGGACGAAAATCTTGTCACGTAAGAGTTATTGGACGGTGAATGATCCCGAAAGCCGAGGGGGGGGGGGGGAAGAAAGGTTCCTTCGTCTAGGCCTTCAGTGGCATGACGAATGGATTATCAGAGATTCGACCCTCTTCGTAGTGGTGTGAAATGAAAGGTAAAGGTCGTTCACTACGACGAGATGGTCGGCAATCAGAAGTGGTCGGGCGAAGAGACATCGAGACCTGCGAGCTTTAGGACGGTGGATCGATCCTGGAGACCAGGGAAGGGGAGCCACGGTGTCTTCGATTCCGTCGGCACGATGAATGAAAGCTGGCAACTTGTTTTGGTCCATGTTTCCATGGGGGTCAAAGGAGGTCTTGCCAGACGATCCGAAAATTGGTGGATGACGAGACGTCATAACCAACGAGTTTTCAGACGATGGAACAATCCCGGGAGGCACGGGAAAGGAGCCACAATGTCTTCGTTTCCATCGGTGGAGTGAAAGGCCTGCTGACGAAACTTGCATCGGGAGAAGAGGGTTACCTTCTTTGTCGTGATGAATGGTAGTCCGAAGAGTGGAGATGAACAAGTTTTCGGAAAGCCACAATGGCCGAAAGAGTGTAGATTGATGGCATGCAACGGGAGAGGTGCAACAGCGCCAGAGCATCGGTGAGAGTCCTTCTAGCGGTGAACGAATGGAATCTGTCAGCAAGTTGAGGTAGATGATCATTTCGGATGGGAACACAAAACGTGTTTTTTTTTAGGCATGGTGAGCAGACCGAAATGTGGATGAACGATGAAGCGTCGTAACCACAGTTTTCAAGGGTGGCTCGATCCCGGGAGTCAAAGAAGGAAGCCACAACGTTTTCGTTTCTGGCAAAAGGAATTTTAACTAAAATGATGAGGGGCTTTCAGACGGCATGAGGGCTTGAAGACAACGAGTTGTCCATTCCCACGGAGGTTGGATCGGTGTTCAACCGAAAGGCTGGGTAGTGCGCTGTCGTAGTAACAGCATGCACAATCGGCGTAGTTGAGGCGTGTCTTTAAGCCTTGGGTGATGACGGGAGCGTCGTCTGACTGCGTTGGTTTGAAGAGTAAGCAGTCGGGGACTGTCTTCTGTTGCCTTGAGGTGTGGGAATTTCGTCATTTTCGTCAGTGAAGTGTATCTGCTTCGAGACGAAAGTAGGGTTCCAGCCGGGCCAGGTGGATTGTTTCCAATTGTGGCCGAGAGGTGACGTGGTATTGACGGCTTGAGCTTCATGGTTGCATGAGACGAAAGCAGAGAGATGCGTTTTCGTTTTTCGTGGCTGGCTGTTGGAGCCATGCAGACCCGAACGTAAACTCATCATGTTGAAGGCGCGTGAGGTGGAGGCGGCATCGTTTTCGTTTTCGATTCTGGTCTGACGGCTTGAGCTTCATGGGTGCACGAGACGAAAGCAGATGTGTGCGTTTTCGTCTTTCTTGGATGGCGGTTGAGGCCACTCAGCTCCGGGCCTGAGCTCGGCAATCTGAAGGCGTACGAGGTGGAGGAGCAGGGATGTGCGTTTACGCCTCTTGTGGCTGGCAGCTCGGTGTGGAGGCAGCATCGTTACCGTTTTCGTGCCTTCAGTTGGCAGCTTGGGCGAGCAGGACGAATGCCGAAAGGTTCAATGGTGAGTTCAGAAACAGCGGGATTGAAGAAATGCGGCAGCCCGATGATAGTTCATTTTCGCCTCACGGTGGGGTTCTTTGCCGAAAGGGCGTCGACGTAGACGGCGGGAGTGGCGAGAACGAGGGTTGAAGCCGTCGGTTGCCGAGGAGGAGGTTCAAGACGAAGGCTTGTTTGCGTTCAGAGCATAGCTTCGGGTGTATCGGCCATCTTGGGGGCCGAAAGGTCTCGTCCAGGGTGAGTGCGTTGGCCCGCTTGGAGTGGGGACTCGTCATATTGTTGTGCCGAAAGGGTGCGAATGAGGGTGGCGAGGTCGAGTGCGGAGGCCCAATGGTCACGAAGGACCAAAGCCTAAGCAGGAGCATAAGTGTGAGCAGCAAGCGAAGCAGGGACTTCGGGAGCGGCGGCCATCTTCGGCGAAAATCGAAATTCCAACACGAAATGTCGGGAAACGAGGAGCGAGGTGACGGGTAGGAACCTCTGGAGGAAAATGAATGATAAAAGCGTTCGCGCTGGCGCAGTGTGGGCATGCAAGCAGGTGGCTACACGCAGCTAAGAAACCTCCAGGGAAACATAACATTAAGGACAATGTAATGCAAAAATTATCAGGTTAACATGTTTCAGCAAAAGAAACATCAATTTACCAGGGGTGCTTGGTTGAAATTGGTTTTTATTGCCTACCCAAAAATATACATTGCCTGCCTTTTATAGCACTTCCCTGCAAGGCCTCGTAACTTACTCTTCTGTGTATGCACGGCACAGGCATACTATAAAAACGTCAGCATCAGACCTGGCTCTTCCTTCTTCCCTTTAGTCGATACCAATGTGAATGAGTGGGGAGGCTGGGCGGGTTAAGGTAATGTTTATCTTCGGTTAGGCAATAAAAATCAATTTCAACCAGGTACTCCTGGTAAATTTATGTTTTTAATGCCGACGAAAAACTACATTACCTGCCTATTTCAGCATTACAACAGGTCCCATCACCTATGGTGGTGGGACCATGGTAACGGTTGCCAGAGCTACGAGCTGGCGGCCGCAGAATTATCGGACTGAGCGAACCTGAAGCAATTTAAAGACCAGGCGAGCTAAATGTGACCGGACCTGTTCACTTGACAGGGTCTGCACTTGTGACAACGTGAGTGTGTGCTGCTCTGACGGGGAGAACCTGGACATGTCCATCGTCCGGGGCTTGGTGAATGCGAAGGATCCAGGGAAGCATTCATGTGGACGCTAAAATCCGATTCGGGAAAGTAAAGTGGTTGCAGAACAATCTGGGCTTAGAAAAGATCCCTGATAGAACAAAAGACGGTGGAAAGACAACCACTAGAAGGGTGGTCTGGCGGCGAACTGTCGGGAGGAGTAGACAACCCATAAATGCAGGGACAACGATTAAGTCCAGCGATGGGCAACTAACTGAAGGATGACAGAGCAGCCTGAAGAAGATAACGGAGATGGTCGCAGTTAGTGCATTGGGTTTATGTGCTGGTCGCCAGTTGGAGGGCAGTTCTGATATTTGGGTAGCAGAGGGGGAATCCAACGGGGCCGCGATTGGCGTCCCCACCCCCATTTTTCATATTCTAACATAGAACGATGATCTTGACGACCGGGAAGGTCAATGAAGGAGGACGAATGGGTGGTTATCGTAGATGGTGATAATTGCCAAGACCAAGCCAACAGGTTGCAAATAAAAATAGTTGCAAAAATAGTGGTCCGCACAGAACTGGTCGGGGTCGTGGTGTTGACAGCGACTGAGCGACCCTGCTAAAAGTCACTGAATGGCTTTGAGTTGATGTTGGGGATGCGACCATACCGGAAGATGTGAGGGAGCAGAAGCGTAGGCTACCATCCGTGTACGACGGTCGCCTTGTGCCATCTGTTGTTGCCAAGTCTTGAAAGATGAACCAGGCCATAGCTGGGACGTAAAGGGTGGTAATACCAACATCGACCAGCTTGGATCATCGCCGGCAGTGTTAGACCGCAGAAACACCCATGGAAACAACCGGCGAAGCTTTCCTATGCGACCGAAAGGTGAAGGTAACTAAAAATAGTGAGCCAATGATGATGAACGAGGAGTGCTGCTTGTAAACTGGTCACCGGCGCAATGTTCGGTGCAAAATGGTAGGCCCGAAGGGAAGGAAGGTGTTGGAGACGAATGGTAGGCGACTGTCGAGCAACGAATCACTGATGAATGGTCCAACCAGGGTTGCGAAATGGAGATGGCCGAGTCAACAAGGCAGTGTAGGTCACGAGGAGGCATAGGCCTAAACAAGACCACTGCAAGAAATGACCGAAGGCAAGGGACAATGAGCAGCCAGTGGTAACAGCAACACTGATGAGCGGCCCAGTGGACGAGAAAACGGGTTGGCAGATACAACGGCCGTTGACGTCCTGATGTCTTTAGTGTAATTCTAAATGCAATTGCTGCACATGACAAAGGAGGAACCGAACGACCGAAGTGGTGGGGAGACGGTCATACTGCTAAAACGAGAGAACGGTCGTAGCTGCAACGACCGTTAGAGAATCCCACACGTCCATGACGAAGGACTACAGTGTCCATATTCAGCCAATGGTGACGGTCGTACCGGTGAACCAAATTGTAAGCTTCAGACGCTTGCTGGTAGAAAAGGGCACCCATGACTGGCAAGCGGTCGAGTGGTATTGTGTCGAGGGTCATGTCTGACCACAAGGGAAAAGATTTGCCGCAGTCGTTCCGGGCACCTCTCCTTTGGTTGCTGAGGGACTGATTAGAGAGAAGGAACCGCAGTAGCTCAGACCACGGTGTTTTAACTTCTGACTCAAGAGCCCAAGAAAACCAGTCCTGGTCAAGGGAGAAATGTGGTCGCTGCGTGGCCAAAGGCCCATATTCAACTGCAGGAAGAAATCCAGAATCGGCACGGTCGCAACCAGTATCCAATGTTCGGGGAGAAGAAACGAGCAGCCACGTGAGGAAGAAAGATGAAGCCATCTCTAAGGCTGACACATTTATAGGAGGCAGCACCGCTACGAGGAAAAGCTACGAGGCTGGCAGGGAATTCAACGAGCTTTCTCCATAGGTAGATCACATTTAAGAAACGAAATGCTAAAATATGCAGGTAATTAATATTTTCATAGGCATATACAAAATTATTCAAGAATGAATAACTTTAAGGAACAGCTTTGTGCTCAAAGCAATAATGAGGTATTATGGACGCTCTCCTTGTATTGTAGGATACAGAGTGGCGTTCCTGGAGGGAGCTATATGGTACTATATTGAGATCAAATGGCTATCTTGATTAATTTTGAGCAGTGAAAGCATAAAATAGCGATTTTAGCACATTTTACTGAAGTAAATATTTTGCCGATAGTAAGAAAATTGAGGCACAGAAATACTTGAAATCTGACGAATGTCCCATTCCCCACTTCAACATTGCCAGGCAGTGGACTGGTCCACAATCCTATCAGTTTCCTTCGATTACATTCAAGGTAGGCATCCCAGTAGCAGTTAAGTTCCTGCTACTTCTGCAACGAGATTTTTAAAAGCACTAGTTTTCTGCTGAGGGTCGGGGGTAGAGGGCCATTATAAGCCCTTCAAGCTTTTTTTTAACCGACAACTCGAACGTGCAAGTTTTCAGCCCAGTAGCTATAATCCGTAGCTGCAACTTAAACTTTCCAACTTACATTCTTCCCCAAAAGCAATCCACATCGCAGGGTATGCATAGGGCAAATTGTTTTTTTTTCTTAGTACCGCCTGCACTACACACAACTAGTGCTGAATACCCCATGATCGAGACTGAAAGCTGTACGAGCCAATGAGCTGGCATATGAGGGACAGCCTGAACGTGAACTCCATTGGCCAAGTCCAGTCGCATAAAAGGAGAGGGAGGGAGAAGAGAAAAAGGCGATAGAGCCGACAGATTTTCTGTTATCTGGATAAATCAGAAATTAAGTTGCAGTTACTTAGTGATGTACTGGGATCTGAGAAATATGTGGAACAAACAGTATAATTTATCAGGCGTATTATTATACAGAAATATTTTTAAAAATCTCATCTGAGCTCCAGTTTCTTCTGTAGGGAGCAAATTATTTCTGCGAAGCGCGTCACACACTTTCTGCTATGGCGCTAGGCATAATATTGTACCACGTCAGTTTCTTAGTTTAAAAAAAAACGAAAATTTTAACAAGCTTAAAATTAGTTTTTACTATCCTAAAATACTTACCTTCAGTATATGCTTAAATCACTTTGATTTGGCTATTTAATGCCCGATGCAATTTAAAACTCACCCAGTTTTAAATCTCCATAAGATTAGTTTAGCTAATCCTCCCTAGGGCCGCTAGTGGCGCTTCCCTTATATTCTGGGTTTACTACCCAGGCGAAGAAGGAAATCTAACAGCGTAGTGGGGAACAACATTTCTACTGGTAAGGATAATCTGACCGCTCATAAGTTAAATGACATTGGCGAGATTGGAGCGGGTGTCTTGCTAGACATCAACCAGGAGGTGATTGCACTGTGTGAGCAACAGAATCTTAAAAAGGAAAATAATAAGACCAGTGATGCCACCAAGATCCCTTTTAGGCATGGGACCAGTATGGACAAGACGGTGATAGACGACGAACTCGGTCAACAGTCTTCAAAGTGGTTGGCCCCAACTTTAATTATCGGGGACTCCCACGTGAGGGGTCTTAGAGGTGGAAATCACCCAAAATCGAAAACATGGACATATCCAGGTCTCAAGGCTGAACAGCTTCCTTCTAAATTGGAGCATATTTTTACACATAGTGGCTGTGATGATACATTTGTAATCTGTGCTGGTTCTAACAGCATCATTGATGAAACGCCCAACAGAATTGTGGTTCACATTCAGGACTTCACCACATCCATTAGGGTAAGATACCCTAAGGCCAAAATTACGGTTATTGGATTGTTCCCGCGCTTAGGTACGACACACCAGGAACTCGATACGAAGATTATACATACAAACTCCTTGCTTCGTCATATGTGTGTTGAGAAGAATTACTCCTTTGTATCCATCGACAAGGAGATTTGCTCCGATCATACGCTAGTTGCCAGAGACTCTATTCATCTTACAAAGAAGGGGAAGATGGCGCTCCAGCTTGAACTTTTAAGAGTAAATCTGCCATCGGAAAACCATCATTTGTAATTGGGACTAGCCCATCTATCTCCCTCATGCCTGATCTAGACATATGTGATCTCTCATGTATCTTGCTAAATTCTCGGAGCATTGTTAGTAATATTGGCTGCTTCAAAGATCTTCTATGTCAGAACAGGTATGACGTGATTTTTATTGTGGAGTCTTGGCTCAACTCTAGTTTTACTGATGCCAAGCTTGTTGATGCTTCCACATATTCGGTGATTCGTCGAGATAGAGGCGGCAGGGGTGGAGGTCTACTTGTGCTCCACCGCGTAAATGTACCTTTGGCTATTGTGGAGGTGGCGGACGCTGTTGAGTGTATTGTTCTCGCCATGCCCCGTGAAAAGGTTTCTTTCATCTTGTGCTATTTACCAAACAGCTATGTCGACATTGATATATTTAACCTGTGTACGTTCATTAATAAGGCATTTAACCCGGGGCATTCCAATGTCCTGCTGGGAGATTTCAACCTCTCTACTGTTGATTGGGATCTTTTGAGTGCCGTAAGTGGTCACCACGAGTATTTCCTTGACTTGATTGCACCTCTGGGACTTAAACAACTGGTCAACATCCCGACCAGGGGAAATAAAATCCTGGATCTGGTTTTTACGCACGATGACAGTTTGGTTTATGACCTGTGCGTAGGAGCTCATTTCGGAAATAGCGATCACTGCGTGGTTGGTTTTCGTTTAAACCTGCCATGTCTAGGGACAGCCAACCACCCATCTAGTACTCTGGCAAAGTGTAGATCCACCATTAACTTTACTGAACTTAAATCCTCTCTCTCCATTGTCAACTGGGATAGTTTGATTTTTAATGTTCACCACAGTATCGACCAGGCCTGGACTTGTTTTCAACAGGTGTTAAGAGGTCATATTGAACAAAGTCAGGTACGACACTTTTCCTCTTTGGTGCGCCAAGCAGGCACCTCTAGATATATCTTAAAACTTCGTCAACGTAAACTTAAACTTTGGAGAAGCTATAAATTAAATCCATGCTGCTCCTCATTGCTGGCATACAATGTAACTCGGAAACTTTATTCTCAGGCGACAGAGCACTGGAATTATGCCAGAGAATCTGCTGTGCTGCGTGAAGGAAACTTGGCCTCTCTTTTTAAACTGTATCGACGTAAAAATTCATCTTCCCGAGCCATCCCTCCACTTAAACTGACCGATGGCTTCGTCGTGAACAGTGAGGAGAAGGCGGAGGTTCTAAGAGCAACTTTCGCTTCAAATTTCATCATAGACGATGGTGCTTCATCAATTCCCCCACAGCAGATTGTAAATTTGGATGCAGAGTGTTCGGAAGTATCTTTCCACCAACATTCTGTCATTGCAGCTCTGAATAAACTTAAACCTACAAAATCCTGCGGTCCAGATGGCCTATCGGCTTTTCTCCTTAAAACTATTTCATCAGAAATCTGCTACCCTCTCTCTAAACTCTTTTCAATCTCCTTTGCTCAGGGTAGGATGCCTGAATCGTGGAGCCAGGCAAATGTAATTCCAGTATTTAAGAAGTGTTCCCCATCTGATCCAGTGAATTATAGGCCAATTGCTTTAACTTGTGTTGCATGTAAAGTCATGGAATCCATAATCCGTGATAAATTAGTCAGTTTCTTGGGGAAACATTCTGTGATCCGTCATGATCAGTTTGGTTTTCTCCCTAATAGGTCTGCAATGCATTAACTGTTACTGGTCCTTGACCGTTGGACAAGTGCCGTGGACATTGGACTTCTTACTGATACTGTTTACTTTGACTTCAAGAAAGCCTTTGAATCTGTCATCCATCGTAAACTTCTTCTAAAAATAGATACCTGTGGTATTACTGGTAGGCTCAAAAAATGGCTTGCTGCATTCCTCCATAACCGTCAGCAGAGGGTGCTCATTGAGGGCTCCCTATCATCATGGTCAAGCGTGCCATGTGGCGTCCCTCAGGGTTCTGTGCTTGGCCCTCTACTCTTCGTAATTTATGTCAACGACTTGTCTTTTGAAAATAGTAATATTTTTGGTTTCAAATTTGCGGATGACATCAAGGTAGGTACAGAAATAAAAAAATCCTCGTATTCACATGAGTTGGTTAACCAGGTACAGGAGGTTGTAACCTGGTCAGAATGTTGGCAACTTCCGCTTTCCGTTCCTAAATGCCACACTTTTAACGTTGGTAAAAGGAATTTCGATTTTCAGTATCCTCTTGGCAACGATTTCATGCCATCCTCAGCGATTGTATGTGACCTGGGAATATGGTTTACGAGTGACCTGAAATCATCTGTCCATTGCCAGAAAATTTGTGCCTCAGCATTTCGTCGGTCTGCCATCGTTAAAAGATGCTTTACTTCTGGTAATATTGCAACCTTAGTCTGGGCCTTTAAAGTGTTTGTGCGTCCTTTACTTGAGTACGCGACCCCTGTTTGGTCACCCTATTTGGCTCGCGACATTGATGCGGTTGAGAGGGTCCAGCGGCGTTTCACCAAGGGTCTCCCAGGACTCAGGGAGGTTACATATGGGGAGCGCCTGGAACGATTGGGCCTTGAGTTGCTGGAATTGCGCAGAATTAAATTTGATTTGATTCTAACTTACAAGATTCTAAACCACTTACTTGAGGTGGACCTTCCTTGCTTCGATTTGGCCCCGTGGGTTCAGCGCACGCGAGGTCACAACTGGAAACTAACAGTACAGGGTGCTAGGCTCGACTGTCGTCGTAACTTTTTCTCGGGGCGGGTGGTTAAAATATGGAATGCTCTAAGGGTTGAGACTGTTAACGCGAGATCAGTTCACATGTTCCGCCGAATGTTAAATTCCGAGCCACTGTTTAAATTCTTGAAGCGTCCCCTGCCACCTCCATAGTAGTACGGGTGGTGATAGTGGTCCTCCCACCCTATTCTATCTGGTTGGTTATTTTAAGTATTTCTTTTTTATTTTACTATATTTTTTTTTTTTACCAAGTGATGATTATCCCACTATATGGGTACATTAGTTTTTAAACATTCATCGTAGCATTATTTTACTATTTTTAAACAAAATGTTTTTACTTTTTTGGTGTACTGTTTGGGCCTTTTAACCATCTTCACACCCTTCCCATGTCCCACACGTTTGGCGATGCCATCGGGGACCTTTGGGTCCCTGGCAGGTTTAACCAAGGTGGTAAGGCATTCGTGTCCCCAAACCTATTCTGATCACCATTCCTAGGCCAGTTTGTGTACACCTTTCCTAGGGCTGGCTGTTAGTGACCCCCCGGTCCTTGCCAGACCCGTTGCTGTCGCAACAAATTTTATATTATATTTATATTTATTTATATTATCACTTCACTTCGACCGTTGTAACACACGGTTAGCAGCAGGTTCGTGAAGCGGGGAGGATGGGTGGGTTCTACTGAAGGTAAGTATTTTAGGATAGTAAAAACTAATTTTAAGCTTGTTAAAATTTTCGTTTCTTACTATCTGCAAAATACTAACCGTCAGTATATGCTGACTTTGTCTATTGGTAGGAGGGAGAGCACGAACCCGCTAAACTTGGAGATTTCCACCTCATCCAACGTAGCACACTCTTGACACTTATCACCACAGTTAACGAGAGAGACGCCAAATTCCCACCTCTTTAAACCTGCAGGCGTTTACTGCTCTCAAATTTTCCACATTCTGTGAACAGGTTGCTTCGCGTCATCGTTGCAGAAGCTCTGCTCACCAACATGCACATGCATTATGTGATAGGGTATTCGGTTGTACCCAGTTTACGCACTGAAAATTTTGATAGTAAAGTGTCAACTTCCAACAAAACATGAAATCCTCCACAACCACAACAGCCTTGCACTGTCTATGACTGACCACTCTCCATTGCGCAGAAGTCATTACGCTGACATACCCGATTTTCCACCGTGTACAAGGCTTGTCACTGAAAATGAGAGTTCTATGTGGCAGCACCAGCCACAGTTGAAAACTCATGTTGAAGGATGTCCATTGAAAGCGAGATTACCCATGTGGTAGGTGGATAAGACCACGGTCCTAGGTCTTTAACACTTGGTAGACCCTCTTCCCCAGGTTGACAGAGGCATGGGGACAAGAAAAGTGACTAGGCGTGGGGACTGGTGTTTAATCCGTCCCTCCAGGAAAAATAACCGGACCTGAAGTGTTCATTGCCCTGGGTCTAGGCACAACTTCGGGTCACTGATTCAAAAATTTGGATTCCACCGGGAATGTGAAATCACACCCGGACAACCCTTTGAGACTCGTTATCTTTCCTGGACAATATAGCTAGCCTACTTCGTTTTCTTGCTAAAGCAAAACCCACCAGGAAGACTGACTATAGAGAAAACGCAGGCTTTTGAAGCCCTGCAAATGAGCTCATTGGGAGTGCTTACAGGTCCGTTAAGACAGAAGGGGGAAAAGGTCAATCCCTTGACCTAGTATTATCTAAGTCCAGCATTAGAAGAGATATGATTTTGCTGATGATCCCCTTGTATTCTGTATTAATAGCCAAATTATAGGCTTTAATTGAGGTGTAGAAAACCCTTCAACCAATTTGAAGAAGGTTACTAACACATTGGACAAAGATAAGAACGAAATACTATTCCCTTTACCGTAGAAACCAACCCATTCACATTTTTCGAAGATTAGTCCCAATGGCAGAGAAAATGCCTGCCCGTCTCGCTGTCGAAAACCATCATCTTGGAGGCCGGTTGCCAAAACTTCCACCGTGAGGATGAAGCGTTTCAGGTCAAGGGTGGGTCATCGTACCATAGTGACATGCAAGATGTACCCAGACACCGGAAAGGGAACTGAACAGAAAAGATTCCGCGAAACTCTACGAGATTCCTACCTTCCAACATACACACACTTTTACAGATCATAAAGCTTAACCCTTTACTTCGCCAAGGTTTACAAGAACTTTCATCCCCATTTTCTCGTGAAAATTACCAGTTTCTCCACGATTTTATTTCACAGTTCAAATTATGTCGTCTGTCCGTAAAGAACCATGGCACGATTTTTTTTTTTTTTTAAATTCTAAAATAACAAGGCCACTTCAATACCATGCCTTCAAAAATGTAACCAAACTGCAATGATTGTTTCAGTAATTTGAGATTTGCGAGATACCAAAAGCGTAAAATGCGAACGGGCGAGAATAATGGAGAAGCGTATAAAAGCGTTATCTGTGAAGGAAAGGGTTAATTTAAGAAAATTATTCTCCTTAACTTGCTGGTGCCTTCTTTATGATCTCTTCACTGCTTTACAGTAAGAGTGTTACAACTTCACAGTGCCAAATTATCTGTTCACTGTGAAGTGCCACACAATTGTGCAAATGTGGAGCCATCCCAGTTTGTACCACTTGCACTTTGCGAACCTCCTTACAGTGTCGCTTTCTGTGTGTGGGTTCTCTTTAACAACAACTTTGCACTTCATTCTTATGAAACTCATCACTGTGCAGCTCTCTTTCAGTGAGAGTCATTAGAAAAGGCAGAATTAAATAAATGTCCGATTCGACTGTCTGCAGCAAAATGTTCTCTTAACGTCCTTTCACCACTCGACGCATTGACATCGCACAGGTAGTGGGGGATGAATGTATTGTGTTGTTCCACGAACACGCAGCTACATCATCTAGTGGTGTTTCTGGACGTGATACGCAGAGAAGCACGATTCCCGTTATGTTCTCACACCCCTTGTAGTTAGGGGAGTGGGAGCGGATGTCGTGGGACCCGAATAGATTCACTACTCATTCTTTAACACGAAACATGGAAGAGGGGGGGGCCCAAGGTGCCGTCTCTGTTTCAATACGAC
This sequence comes from Lithobius niger, assembly GCA_023313725.1. Lineage (NCBI taxonomy): Eukaryota > Metazoa > Arthropoda > Chilopoda > Lithobiomorpha > Lithobiidae > Lithobius > Lithobius niger. The sequence continues at coordinate 69,811 of JAHWFP010014871.1, read as the reverse complement.
CTTTATTCCGTTATATCATCCTGACTGACGAAGTCCCCGGCGAGACCCACCTTTCCATGTCGTTGAAAGGGTCAGTGTTTGCATCAACAGAAAGCCTTTTCGTAGCGTACTTCTAGAACGCTTGACTCTCCTTTGAAAGAGCCAGAAGTTCCACAATGCGCATGATATGGCGTCACCGACTGATGCGGCGAGCAAACCACTCAAGGTTCACCTTGAGCGGGGAGGCAGATTTGAGGCAGCAAAGGGATTCAAGGCGTTAAGAAACGTTGGTAGGAAGAAGGTCAATAGAACATTCGGGCACCTCGTTGCGACAAAACAAGTTGTAGACGAAAAAGTTTGTTCTGACAAATTACCGTGCTTCAAAACATTTCCCGACAAGGGACACAAAAAAAACCGTTCCCCTTCTACAATTCCGTTATCACCGAAAGGTGTTCAGTTTTACGGAGGGAAGTCACACAGCGAAGGCGTTCCCGTCGGCCTGAAGAATTCAATCCACTGATAGAAGTGAACAGAATGTCCCCAAACAATAAAACCACCACTTTGGGAGGGGGGGGGTGGGGAACTGAAAGAGAAGGTCGATGAGTCCCCTTATTAAATCTAATGATGAAAGCGTAAAGGGCTTGTGGCAAATCACCCATCCGTCGAAAAATCTTAAGTACGCTTCCCACTGAAAGAAAAAACAAGCCGTTTTTGAAAGAGAGATGGTAGGGCTTGAACGGAGGACCCACGTAGTGAAGCACCGTAACCCTCGTTATGTTAGAGCGTCCTACCTCCACCACAGTAGGCAAAAGGTGTGAGATAGAAAAATTTTCGCCTGAAGATTCTAGAGGATGGTGAAGGTGCAATTTTCACCATTTTCCATTGGGTGAAATTAGATTACGCCTCGGTAAATTCGGAACATTCCGTTGTACTATCCTTCACCAACCGAAGGTGGGATGGAGACTGCATGACGTAAATATTCTATCCACCTAAAGTGCGCTTAAGGGAACCCTGTTCCAATTTTCATTCCGAAGAATGAGATCAAGAAAGAGGAATAAACGTGATAATATTATCGCTGTCACCTAGGAACCATGATACGTTTAGAAAACCTCTGGGAAGAACCAGATTCATTTACACACTTGTAGACAAGTGAGTTACTCTAATTCACATATGTGGCCCTACACATCCCTTTACATAATATTCAATGTCACACGCGGTATGGCGTGTGCAGCATTGCAAAGCAAGGATGAATGTCCGATTGAAGCCATGATGGGAAGCTAGCTGAGACCAAGTTCCACGTTGGACTTGAAGGACTAGTGCTGCGAAAAACTTGCGTCGTAAAGCAGAGACACACAGTGGTTAGGGATGGTGCCCAGTCTGGCATCATACCACTGTTTTTCATACATAGTGTGAAAGTTAACAGAATTCGAGAAATCCTTCAGAAGCAGCCAGGAATCGCCCTTGAAAAGTAGATAAAACCTTAAAACCTTCATCACGAACGCATGACTGTCATTACTGGAATTCCAATTTCATTGACAAATTTGTCAATTTTCTCCATTTCCGCGTAGAAGAACCTAATTCTAACCTGCAAAAATAGGCCTGGCCATCACGTGAGTTGCGAGACCCAGCTCATGGCTGGATTTATCACATCAGAGTGAAAGAGTGTGAATGTCCACTAGCTCAGCCGTGGGACATGGGGGGGGGGGGGGGAGAAGGACTATTTGACTGTGTTATGACTATCTGTGTCAAAAATCTAACGAAGGGCTTAAAAAACGAGAACTCAAGTGATTGACATTGTGCATACTGCGAATTTAAACGCAGAATGCGGTTGAAATGATTTTATTCAAGCCTCTAAGTTTTAGTCTTTTGGCAATTGTCAGAACATTCGGAGGGTGAAAAAAAGTGTATGCAACTCTGAACGTCAACAGGATAGAGAAAATCACGTGAAAATACGTAATTCAAGTGATGTTGAATAATTTGTGGCAATGTTTTGAGACAAACATGACCATAAAATCCTTGGCAACGTTGAGTTAGTGCCTTAGCCAGCAGTTCACAATCTTTCTAAAGTTGAAATAATGATTTATCCAATACAGAAATAGGGGCTTTAATTACTTCCTTTAATAGCAGCACTCGTAAGCTTCCTTGCGACCTTGTCACATCTCGAGGGTTTTTAAGTGGAGTTTGAGCATCTGGATGCATGCCGCCTTAAATTCTCTTTAGTTGCGACAATCCTACTGCGGCTCAACCGTCTCCGTTTGCCCAAAGATTATTCAGTTTGATCCATTGCTGTCCACATTACATTACATGTTTGTTAATTTACTGCATTTGTTGTATTACGGTCATAACCACATTGAGCAATTCCACCTATTTCTTTTAATTTTCGTCAATACAGCGAAAAGAGACAGCTGAATGCAGAAAGGTTAACAGAAGTGACTTCAACCCAGTGCTCTTTAATTTCCGTCCATACCGTGAAAGAAACGGCATTTGGACGTATGGGCGTTTGGGTGTAAGAGCGTATTAATTTCCACCCGGTTGAGAAACTGCGTTTTGGCATATTGATTTTCGCCCACTGCTCTCAAAAACGCCATCAAGATAACCAACAAAAGAGGCACTTACCTGTCGAAGAAGTGTCATTTTATTTACCGAAGTTTTCCATTCGACCTGACGTGGTCAGAAAACCATGTGGAAGGACCTAATCAATGAACGCACTTTGGGCTGTGCGTCGTCGATTATTTTGGTGATTATTTTACAGCTAATGTCGCATTTTAATCCTTCCTGTTGCAACAATTCAGCTCTGTCTCTTAGGCTCCGGCCCGATCATGTCCGCTTGCCTAGAGATTTCCACCAATTCTTGATCTTTTAGGATCATTAGGCCCTTTATTCGCTTTCCCTCAGATTGACAATCGTGTCCTGTCGACAAGCAGAAATAATTCCCTCGCGATGTCATGTCATCATTTGTAGTTCCGATCATGCAAACTCGCACTGTAAAGAAGCTAGTCTTCACCAACAGATTTGAGAGGAGACCTCTGCTCAAAAGATCAAAAACCTGAGGGTTTATCGTTTTCGCAACGAACATTTTTTTTTCATTAGCGCTCGCTAGCGCTCATTAGGCCTATTACGGCCTCCGTTTTCAAAACACCATATCTTCAAGAAAAATGGACCAAAACGTTTGAAATTTGCGGCCCTTAATAGACCTACACTTTCCCAAGACTTCTGCGAAAACAGAACTTTAAATTTCCTCTTCAATAATTTTCCACATCAATTTGAAAAAGTCACCAAAATGACCGGCGCCGCACGCAAATCTTCAATCGCCATTTTCAACAACTTGTAAATAAACTTGTATTTACTTTATTTCTTTTGCAGGCATAAAGCCAACTAGCTTAGTGTTGTTTAGGAGGATTTATCCTCACATACATGTATTTGAAACCCCAACACTTGATGTTTTTATTCTAGCGAAGGCCAAGTTATTTATGAAAACTTCGACTGTAATTTTTATTATTAGCGGCTGCAATAATGTTTCACCAATGTTCATGCGTTATAGCATTCAGGGAATAAGCTGGTATATTTAACCTTTTATTTAATTTAATTGGGCAACAGTTTAGCAAAAACTAGGTCTCTGAACACTACTGAACTCGGCAACACTTTCCTTCGAATTTTACCGGACAATTTTTCCAAAAGTGTTTATCTTGTATTTTTTTTCCAGGGCTCCGACCATAGTAACATCCCTTCTATTAAAATCACGTTTGTATAAAGAATTGAGCAAAGTACTTCGTCCCCCCCCCCCTTCCTTCAATAGTTGCAATGCATAACATTGTAGTTTCATAAAAAAATATATAGGCCTATTTTCACGTTGTTATGAGTTTAACTCAATGCACTTCTCAAGCTAAGGCCTCTAAAAACACCCAAAGTCGGCAATTCCCTTTGCCATCCAAGCTCCTTCAATCCCTGTCCAATCAGAGTCCAAGGCTACCCTGCCCGTCCGCGCTGCCATGCCAACTTCCGGTACTGACAGCCTGGTCGGCCAGAGTCAGACTCCTCTCCTCCTCGAGGCATCCCTCTACCCCGCACCCCCCCCCTCCGTCGCTCTCCTCCGTCGCTCTCCTACAGGTCCGCGGTTTCCCTCCTACCTGCAGGCAGGCAGCAGGTATAAAACAGACCTGAGGGACTGCATCTACAGCATTGGCTCAACTCCAAGTAAGACGTTACTACGGCGGTCGGAGCAGAGATGTCCCCAGTCCGAGTGTTGCCATGCCGGGCAAGGTAGTAGTTTAGGTAACTAGTTTTAGCTTTAATTTATTTTTTCGGATTCTTATTCTAAATTTTAAATTTAAAGATTTAAACTAACGTTTGACTTGAGTTTCGTGATTATGGGTAGTTAAAACCATCGGCATTTTCTGGTCTCCCCTCCCATAACTTAAGGGTTTAAGGGTCCCCTTTCTAAAAACCGGCTTCTTTTTTCTGTTTGTCTCACAACATGTGAACAAACTTTTAGATTCACCAAGGTCCTGTAGCATAATTACAGAAGCATAGACTTCGATGGTTAGGGCCCTGATTATTGCTAGCTTGACTCAATGTGAAAGAGTAGATATGATCTTGTGCAAGATGCCTTGAAACAAAATCTTAAATTAGACTAAGATTGAAATTTGTGAGAGTACAGTTTCTAACTTAGAGGTGTTTAGGTGACACCAAAAGAACTTTTTCTATTCGAAATTGTAAGTGTGAATTTTCTTAAATGTAAATTCTTTGCCGATAATTTTTTTATGTAAAAATTACTTGTGTGCTTTTATTTAAAGCTATTCAGTTGTTGTAAAAAGACTAGTTGCCAATGTAATGTTTTTCATTCCCCCTGTTTATTAAAACGAAAGAGTTTTAAACTCAGTTGCTTCTAGAGAGATTTAATTTGCTAGTGTTTTAACTAAAAACAATTCTTTTTATTTAAAGCCTAAGGTTAGCAATTAAACCACCCACCTGGTGGCAGTGAACCAAAAACGATTAGATAGTACTAAAACTTTAGATAGGACATAGACGCTCTGTTCCTAACCGTGCAGTAGTGACTGCCATGCTTGTTTAAACTCCGTAAAAGTAAAAACGGCCACCCGAAGTACTTCTAACTTTCCCGAGACCACACCAGATGTCGGTGCAGGACAGTAGGCACCTCTAGGACCTGTAAGCACCGCTACAGCACCCAACTCCGATGGAGTCTCCGGATTTATAGGGGAGGGAATTATTGACACTTCATCCAACAACCTCTGATCTTACGATTTAATCTTGCACTAAAACGTAAATAAAAATAACGATCGGATAACACATCAACGTTACCACATGCATGACGCTCCAACCCTAGGCTAAAGCAACCAACATGCAGCGTCCAGAAAGGAATTTAAAAATTAAATTCTTCCGTTTTATTAATCAACCAAATATAGGTTGAAATGGGGATTACTAAAATTAATAATATTAATAAAATTAAATTCCATCTGCTTTAAACGAAAACGAAAAATCATTAGTCTTAAAGACGGCAAAGATTTTTGCGCTATCGAAACCAGACTCCGGAGAGAAACATGCAAGCAGTCTAAACACGTTAGCGCAAATTACGCAATACGCTGTGCGTACGCCAGCGGAAGTTCAAATGCATACAAGGATACGTGCAAGTTTTTAATGAATAATAAAACTTCCTAAGTAAAAGAATTCAAGAAGAAGTGGCAGAATGACGTCCGAGAACGAAAATTAAAGTGATCCACACGGAATCAACAAGAAGGACGATTTAAAAGATCGTGCAAACTCTTAGGCCTAATGCAATCAGGTTAGTTAAGGCATGACAAAAAACTTCAAAAAATACTTCTCATCCGATAAAATGCGTCTTCCAGCAAGTTTTCGGATACAAATAAGATTAACTGCAATTTCCGCACTCAGGGTGAACCTCCTCTGGGGTCTTCTCGCAAGCGTAAAACAGAAAATGTTGCCTTTGGCCACGATTCCAGAGCTTTAAAGCAACCGCCATCTTGGTGGCGTTTGGGCATTTTCTTGGCGTATTTTACCAAACAAATAGCAAACAGAGCATCCGTGTGTCCTACACGGATGCCCGAAGTAAAGTGATAACCTGGGTAGTAAACCCAGAATATAAGGGAAGCGCCACTAGCGACCCTAGGGAGGATTAGCTAAACTAATCTTATGGAGATTTAAAACGGGGCGAGTTTTAAATTGCATCGGGCATTAAATAGCCAAATCAAAGTGATTTAAGCATATATTGAAGGTTAGTATTTTGCAGATAGTAAGAAACAAAACATTTTTAATAAAACTACATGTTAGTGCCTGATAGTAGAAATAACAAAATAAATAAGTTAACGTAATGATGTAACACCTGCTTCTTACATCTGGCATGCTCACAGAAGCACCTCAGCAAACAGAAGCAATATAACATAACCGAATACCAGATATGAAATGGGTCGTCTAATGGTTCAACTTACTAGTAAATTCTAAGGTAGCGTGGCTGCTGTAACTTCCATAGTGAACAAGTGATGATCAAATTAAGAAACAAATTTAACTTAATTGGAGGCGCATTAAAAGGACGCTTGTATTAGGCGGGAAAGTAAACTTAAAAATTATAAAGAGTGACCAATCATCTCGATCTCCACTCCAATTCTCAGTTGGTAAAAGTTAGTTGCAAATTTTAAATGTTTAGGAAAGAGCAGGTTCTTTGTTTTATGTTTTGTCGGTTAAGCTTATCATAGTCTAAAGGTAAAGGTTACATGACTATGCTATTAAGACTACATACATACATAGGAAGTTAGGGCTAAGAAAAAACTAGAAAAAGTTGGAAATTACAAAAAATTCTATTTTGAGCATTTTTGTATGGGTCGGATACTCTGCACAAAAAACGACTCCATATCCTATAAATTTTAAGATTTTAGTGTTCATCAGTCAATGATAGCATAACATACTTAGATTCATAACTTACCGGTCCAAAACCTCCGCCAGCTGAAATGCAATTGGGGTTTTTGCTGAGGTCTAGTTTAGGTGTCTGACCATGAGGTGTCTAGACAGGACAAGCAAAAAAAAAAAGGAGAAAGTAAAGATTACTGGAGCTCACGTATACCATGTAGCACACATAAAAGCAGTTAAGAGATCGCCACAGCAGTACTGAAGTAACGCTATTCCCGAAAGACAGTAGCACAAAGCTTCTACGCAGTATTAATGGAGTTTATATTTAACATGCACTTTAATTTCTGGGAAAACCTTCAACACAAGAATACAGCGGGAAGCGACGAACGAACACACGAGGCAAACACATCAGGTATTCAACAACTCTTACCGCCCTAAAAAGGAAAACTACAAAGGTGCTGCTACAACCAAATAGCGCATCTACAGCATGAATGTAACTTTAGTCTACTACAGTTTTTCACCCTTAACCTGATTGCAGTGCTAGTTTCTAATTTTAGTTTTGCTTTCTAATTTGGCCAAGAAGGCTAGCAGGATACATGACTTGGTTTCCAGTGTAATGTAATTTTTAAGGCAAACATATTAAACATCCACTAAGGAATGCAGGTTCCGATAATACAAAATGCCGGCACAATGATAAAGGTATCGCCAAAAATCATTTTTCACCCTACAGTCCAAAATAAAAGATGGTAGGCTACGTCCCCCCCCCCCCCCCCAACGTTTGTCCCTTTAAAGGCACATAACTCCCTCCGGTATATTTTAACAGTTTCACTCGATACATTATTACCGGAAATAGTTTTATATAAACTGATTTACCTTTCATTTGCTGGTCTAAGGGTACGATGCAGATGTCAGTAGTGGCGCGTGAATGGTATTAGGCTTGTTTTAAACGGCTCGGTCCGAGCGGTATATAACTCCCGCCACTTCGCTGGCAAGCCGCGGCCCTGGAGGAAGGATAATTAATTCTTCGCTCAAGTTTGCGACTTGGTCGTACGATGTGTCACGTTGCAGCGGCCCCGAAATGAGTATGACTAGTGTTGTCGAGCAATGCGCGCTGCGGTCGTTTGAACTATATTTTAGCGTAGGTGCCGCAGAGTAAAGCGGCCAGAACGGAGGGATTTATGTGCTTTTAAAACTGTACGGTCTAGTACCCAGTCCAAATAAACAATCTTGTTAAATTTTACTGGTTTTACTGACTTAAAGGCCAAGAGACTCATCATTTACTTTTAGCACCAAGAAATGCAAGAAATAATTTAGGCGATTTACCAAAAGTTCATTTGACTTTTCTACGTCAAGTTACTAATTTTCGGTGGGCCACTATACTTTTCAAGAATATCCCCTTCATCAGGCAGTTCGAGCCAGGATCACATGCAGATTTAGACAGCTGCATTCTTGGCTCGAACTGCCTGATGAAGGTGGAATATCATGAAAAAGCTTGTGGTCCACCAAAAATCCACACCTTCCCAAGAACAATCAAGCAAACTTTAGGTAAAGAGCGTTAAATCGTTTCTTGTGGTTGAGATTTTAATGAACTAGATACAGCATTCGAAACACCTTTTCCGAGTTCCCATTGGATCAACTGTGATTCACTTTAAATTGTTAAAATCATTTAGCAAACACTAAATTTCGACTTGATTATCTAAAGAGTCCAAAGAAGTACTTAATTTTTTTTAATTTCCCTGCTCCGAATTGAAATAAGTCTTATTATTCATGCCAGAATGCAGTGTTAACAAATCTAATTACTTTTAGTATGGAAGCCCACTTAATTTTCTACACTTACACTAATCATTAACTTTCTCCTGAAACTCGGTACTTCTATCTAATTTAGCTTTGTTACAAGATATTTATAGTTCAGCATGCTCATAACAATAATTTGTTAGTCAACCTTTTTAACTTTTCACAACAATGCACACAGTAACTTGGGTATGATTAGAACAATTCGTATTGGAGCCAAGTTTGCAAAATAAAAAGTCAAGTTATAAAGTCAAGAAGTAGTATTGGTGAACATAGCTTAGTGCCTAAGTTCTTTTCATTTGTAGGAATAACTAGTATACTGCTGCTTGCAATAACTAACCGTGATGACTCACATTCGCAAAAGATTTAGTGTTTTAACTTAGTCACTGACAATCTGCAGCGGGAAGCAATCTGCACTACCAGAAACCTCTTGAGTCGAGTCAAAAATCAGTTAAATTGTCACATTTTGACTATGGATGCAAGATTTTTATTGCCTCACAAGCATTTGAGCACTGCACATCCTAACTTTAAAACTTCATCTTCAGTCAAAAAAAAAGTTAGGTTATAAACACATGCAGAAATTAGTACATTGTGCCAGTTTTTTGTCCTAGCACCTAAAAGCCAACAAAAACATAACTAATACCAAATCCAAGTGACAAAAATTCATCACAAAAGGGCGCCAAGACTGCATTCCTGTTAGTCACTCATTTGAACATATGTACACTAGGGATTGACCGACACTTGTTTTGGATAAAGCACCATTACATTTCATCACTATAAAAACCACCAAAACACATAATGTAGTAAAACATTAAAAAAAATTTAGAATTTCTAAATATGTGAGAAGGTAACATTTCTTTTTTAGTAAGACACTAACAAAGTATATTTAAGGCCAACTTCACCTGAGAACTTTCATCAACATGGAACTTACAAACAGGCATTGAGGTTTTACGTATTGTTAACCAGTATTTTTGTGATAGTCATTCGAACAAAAAAAAAAGTGGTTAAGAGCTATCGTCCTCGAGTAACCATTCGCTTCACAGTGTTAAACTCAAAAATCTTATTTTTTATTTTCGTTTAGATAGCACTAAAAAGTGGCCACTTGTAACAGGTTACAAAATACCATTTTTTGCGCCCGAAGCTGTTATTTAAGCACCTGTACTCAAATAGTTGGAAGATCAAGGAGCAAGTGCTCAAGATAAAGAACGCAAACACATGATACTGTGAGAGTTCAGAGAATTCGAAAAATTCAAATGTCGAAAATTTGCCAAATTGACTGATTTGTGTTTGTGTGAATGAGCGTTACTGTAGTTTTCCATTTTTCGAAGATAAAGACACTATATATATTTATTCGGGTTATTGTTAAAAATAGATTCCTTGTGCTTAATTATATAAACTGATAGATTGTGCCAATAACTATTACACAATTGTAGGGGATTGTCGTAAACAATCCAGAACGACACTATTTAAACAATGTTTAATACAAATACTGACACTCCCATTGGGTTTTAAAAGCTTAACAATAATGTATGCAAGTTGTCGTACTAGTTTCAGTCAGAACACAACTTTTACAAAACCAAACCAGAAAAAATAAGCCTTATGACAAAAAAAAGGTGTGGCATTTAGTCAAACATATTAGTATGTCTGCAAAATAATCATCCGAATTAAGGAAACCAAAACCTGTCGGTTAATCCCTAACGTGTACACATTTTTCAAGCCAGTCAAACAACGCAGTAATCATACCGGACACTGGCGGGTGGCGTTGATATTTCTGGTTGGAAGTGAAAATATCTAGGAAAAATAAAAACACGTACAATTTTCTCCTAAGTATGATTAAAATTTTAAAAGATGCCTTCTAATTTCCAAGAAGGGATTGACCGCAATAGGCTTTTGTTTCTTTATAAACACAGTTGGACTGTTGAACCAATAGTCCAAAATATTCTGTCGATACACTACCATCAATGACCAAGTTGTTAAGCATTTGGTTCACTATTCATGCTGCACTTCTGGTAGTTAAAACAGGGTTCATGCAAGGCAGATGAAAACCGTTTTGAAAGCCAGCTTACAGCCAATTTTAAGGCTCTTTGTACATTATAATTATTAAAAAAAAAGTAAAAATTGTTGTTTTCTAGCCTAGGCTATCAACGTAACACAAAGACGTCGGATTTAAAATGTTTAAAACACTAAAATCTACAGTGTGCATATTTCAACACGCTTATTCCTGAACACTAAAATTTTGTTTCGTTCTTTAAATGATATTGCATATCCACCCAAAACCAAAACTGTTATAAGAAGCTGCCAAGTTTCCATAAAGGGTCAGCCTTTAAAGGCAGCGATATCATTCAAGCATGGAAAGGCCACCAAGGTTAATCTGATCCAAGTTAATCGCACCGACTAATAGTTTGTGCGGGCGACGAGTATACTCGCCAAAAACACAAGCACAGCTTTGAGTCCTAAAAACAGAGTCCAAAGTATGCACGAGATGACCAACAATGGAGAAACGACAACAATACTAGGTTTCCTTAACAAGCCGACTCTAGAGACGGTCGTGGCCGAGTTGGTAGAGGCATGTGCCTGAAGTTAAAGAGCTCCTTCAAGTTGCTAGTTCGAGTCCCGTCCAGGTTGCTCCTACTTTTGTGGTGATAGAAAATTAATTCAGCAGTTAAAGGGTTAAATGAAAACTAGAAAATTGCTACTAGTGGTAGCAAGGTTCCCACCAACCTGATAAAACCTGGAACTGGGGGATTTAAACTAAGTTTGAAACTCTGGGAATTATCAGATTAAAAAAATCCTGGAAAACTCCGGAAAAAAATTAAGATTTTAAATAATGTATTTCCCGTCTAAAAGCTTCAGTCTTTTTAACACAAAACTGGCAAAATGTGTGAAAAGAACTCCTTCCTAAAATTATGTAAATAGCTAGTAAAATGATTTATCTACTCTGGAAAACCCAGGGAAATTGATTTCAGGATTTTGGTGGGAATCTTGGCTAGCAATCATCATGTTTTCATTTAGGCTAATGTCCAAAATATTATTCTGTGCGATTAACTTCGATAAGAAGATTAACCTTGGCGGCATTTTTCTGTTGAATGATATATCACTAACTTCAAAAGACGACCCTTTTTGGAAACTTGGTGGCTTCTCTTATACCAGTTTTGGATTTGGGAGAATATCACAACTTTCATAGGACTGAACATACAAAATGTCACACCGTCTTATCTTTATCTCTACCTTTTTTCCCTCGAGGAATTTTGTCTGTAAATTTTCACATTTGCCATTGTTTAATTACCCATTACATCAGCCAAATTTACACGGTTTGGTTTATTGTTATGTCCATGCTAAAATTTCTTAAATTCCATTTTTGCACACACTGGCTAACAAACGTTGATTTTTCGGCCACATTGGAATATCTTCGACATAATATATGATTTTATTTGCTTAAACTTAACAGATACACGTAACTTAGGGCTGTTACATGTCGAACATGTGTCTCTACCTTTTTGCTTTATGAATTATGTCTATAAGCCGTTACCTCAGCAAAATCGAAAATTTTGTTTGTTTGATTTCTTCGTTTACACAGCCTTAGGTGGGAGGGAAAGGCAAAATTCCATTACTGCAAACCGTTTGGGTTTTTTTTTAGTTATTAACATATAACCCCATTGGTTCGTGGATGTTCGTATTGTTGCGTAATCGTCATCTAAAGTGCATCCCCTTATTGTTACTCAATCCACGACAATGTAATTGCGTGCTTATTTTGTCCTTTGTTACAGTTCAGCTATTAGTCCTTGTAGGCTTTTACAATAAATCTAAAGACCAGTGTTGATTGTCCAAGATGTTGTTGCTAGTAGCTAGACAGTATCAAAAAACAACATTATTGATGGATCTTTCTTTTAAGTCTTTCTCTGACTTCTGTGTTTGATAATTAAAGCTGGTACAGTGGCTTTGTCAGAAATAATTATTTCCTACGGGTTGTTTACAACATTAATGTAAGCACTCCTTATCTTTCAAATTGAGAACATTGGCTAGACAAGATAGTACATGACAAAAACAGACACAATCAACGTTAATTGGTGCAATCTGGTACACATGGCTCCCATAGCGTAGGCCGTACAGACACAAAACAGTCACAGACATATCCTGTCCCAATACGGCAGGCAAGCTGGGAGTACAATAACAAGTCAAAAAACTTTGCTGGTCCTTAATCTTATTACACATTAGCTGTCAATAATAAATATGAGGTAACGACCCTAAAAATTGTATTTTCGACCTTTGTCTTAGACTCCCAAAAATGTAAGCATAATAAAGTCATATAGTGACATGCTCTGCCATGCTGCGCACTACTTCCACTAGGGGCACCGCATGGGTTTCTGAGAGTATACGGTCCGTACTCGGCATGGCTAGAGTTTTTAGAGTATCGCACAATCCCTAACGCCGGGTCTTGGGAAGTTATCTCAGGGGCGATTGACAGTACCTGGCCATTAAATAGTTTATTTGAAGAATGAATTGGTAGAAGTCTGAGCCGAGTTATTGTATCCTTAGGAAATCAGTTAGCTGTGGATAGAAAGCTGTGCCTGCGATGGAGCACAGAATTATAAAGAGATCTAATTAAGTGCATCAGCATGGAACTGATGCCTTACGAATTAGTCTGAGTGTACCGTCCAACATCCTAACATCTCAAGATTAGTCTGGTATGACCAAGAAGTGGCTGTTGAGGGGAGTAAAGTAGATCCACCAGTGAATTGGCCTGTATGCTTGCTGTTATTAATTCTGTTATCCTGTTCGAACTGCGAAGTTGGGATGCATATGAACTGATTGTCGACAGAAAATATTTTTTTTGAAAGTACATCATCTAGAAAACATTTGCAGTGAGAGATATTCCGAAGAACATAAACCTATTGTTGGTCAGGGGTTCTTCGGCAGTTGCCAGCAGTGTTGGGAATTTCCCACTTTCTATCAAGGTTTTGAACACTTGATGCAGAAGTTGGTTGATCATAGGGTGGAATGAGAGTTGTAGGCTCATAAGGGGTATTTTCTTATTTTCCAGACGGTTAATGGAGATTCCAGAGCTCTTAAAGGGCTATCGCTGATGGAGTTGGACAACCATTTAAGAGCTCAGGAATCAGTCTCCATTAAACATCTGGAAAACAGGAAAATACCCTTAGGAACCTAAACTACCATCTCGCCCAATGATCATCTAACTTGTGAATCCAAATGTTCAAAGCCTCCTTGATAAGAGTGGAAAATTGCCAGTACCGTCACCGACTCTCAAGCCACACACCACGTAGATCAGTGGTCACGAGCACCACGCTCAGATCGTTTCAATTCAAAACAACTCCGACGTAGTTCCGACAACAAAAATCTCCAACGAACGCTTGAAGGTGAATGTCGTGACCAATACATTTATGTTCTTCGAAACATCATAACCACTACTAATGTTTTCTAGATAATGCATGTTGGAAAAGGGAATTCTCCGTTGACAGTATGAACTGTTGCCTAACTACTGTCGAGTCAAGTTCAATCTGCGTATCTTTGTGTTACAACATATTCCATCTCTCTGAATATACGGTAGTGCCTAAGCTTTGGTGCTTCCATAGTCGACTCTTTAAAATGAAAATTACTCTTTACCAAATCGTGAGGTTGAAGGGGAGCTCCTACCAATAGCGACTTCCCTTGTCCCGCGGAGCCACCCAAATTAAGAACTCTCCTGAAGAGGATTCTGATTGTTGGAGGTACAATGGTGTAAGAAGCGCAGTCAGAGTTAACTTGTCGTCCTAAGGGATCATCTACGCTCGGTTTGGGCGTTACAACTTTCTTACAGTCTATTTCCGGAAGTATACGGTTTACCATATCCACAATATTCTGCATTTCTATTGTTTGAGCGTGGGATTCGGGGTTCTGACGCCACCGACTCGTTATGTAGTCTTAATCTCTTTGACCTGTAGCAATAGGGAGCTTTGACCTGTAGCAATAAAAAATAATCGGTATGTTTGGTAGGGTTAATGGATTTGTATCCGTTAGATATTGCGGCTGAACTAGATTGTGTCCGAACTGCGGTATGCAAAAATACTGACTGCATTCCCTAAGGCTGTTGTCCAAGCAGGGCAGCCAACGCGAGTGCAGCTCTCACGAGTACAGCCCTTGTAACTAATTTTTGTAATTGTAGTCCTAGAGATTGAAGTCTTACCGATTGGGACATGTCAAAAATATTACGAAAGTGCAACTGCTATCCCCTAGTCTCAGTCCATGAACGTGGCTATTTTGAAAATAATGACTCGGGATTGGGATAGGTAGCAGATTGGGGAATAATCAGCTGCTTGCGAGTATTTCTTTTCGATAAACCAGACACAATTACACTGTTGTTGAATGAGATTTTGTGCTACTGCACCATATCCGAAACAGTTACATGCAGCACCCTCCCGGCACAAATGAGATTATCAAAGTCTGACGAGTAGGGAAAACTGACGGCATCTAGGTGTTCTTTTGCAATTGTTTAAAAAAATTATTAACCGCAAGACTTACTTCTGGTAAAAGTTCTGAAACTGGTAATAAATTATAATTGCTACGTACAATAAACTGATATTCTTGATGGCGAAAGTCACGGCGCTCCCCTCCTCGCAGCAAACTTCGGGATTAGAAAAGTGCA
Source organism: Lithobius niger (assembly GCA_023313725.1). Classification (NCBI taxonomy): domain Eukaryota; kingdom Metazoa; phylum Arthropoda; class Chilopoda; order Lithobiomorpha; family Lithobiidae; genus Lithobius; species Lithobius niger. Next base: position 54,522 of record JAHWFP010014871.1, on the reverse strand, counting down.
GATGCTTCCTAAACGATTCAGCTGGTACAAAACGTCTTTCATATCTATTAAGAACCTCCGATTCAATTGCTTGTGAACGGGATTTTTTCTTTCTTTATTTAACCGTTACTGCAACATTTGGCCATTAACATTCAACATGCTTTCAACAACGGTAACAGAATCGGCCATAGATGAAAGCCGATACGAGCCACATGCGAATCGGTAGTAGAAGGCATACTCAAAATTACATGTGGGTAAAGCATCGGGGAAGTGCCCAAGGAATTAATCGTAACGTTACAACAACCCGATCCATGGAAGTTGCTTCAGTAGTGTCCTTTTCTTTCCGTTGATACAAGTTCTAGCCGACTGACAAAGTCGGTCCCTTCAGTCTTTGTTTGTGGTGCTTTTTCAATTCTCCCACGTTACCTTGAATCCTTCATTACTTTGAGTGGCATCCTAACATAAAATTCTAGATACGGAAGGCACAAGGCAGGAAGATGAAGATATTTTGAAATTATGACCGGGAATCCACGCGGTAACCCTAGAGGGAGTAATGTTCAGCATGGCGGAGTGTGTCATTTTATAGCCTTATTACATGTTTAAATTTTTGGGAGTTAAGATATCTTAGTGGGAGGGTAGCCCCCGCGCATTTCAAGCCAATCCCCAAACGGCCTACATTAATGCTAAACCCAAAACTGAGTAAAACCGTTGCAGTAATGCCAAGCGACAAGTTCCTAAATTTTGGAGCATGACAAATCTAGGTTAAGGTTGCGAAATGGTTACAGCGCTTAGCCTAGTTCAGCCCAAGGCCAGTAAAGCCCAGGACAGGTCAAAAAGGTTGTGAAAAAAAAACCTCGCTTCTCAGGGCCCGTGCTGGTCACCTAAAACCTTCCCGGTCAAAAATTGTGTTGCCACTTTGAGACAAACGTGTTTTGCTTCTGAAGCATTTCAGAGCAAAATACAAGACAAGATTCTTAAAACGCCTCGATATTTGCATAATACTTTTTATTGTTTTTTTTTTTTTTTTTTGCTTTTTAAAATAGCAAAAACAAAAAATTCCCTAAAGATTGTCTTTTGAATTATGGGAAATAAAAAACCTGGTCACCGGGTCCCTTTCGTAAATTCCAAAAATGCCCGAGCAGCAGCAATTTTTTCACGGCCTAATCAGGGTAGTGAGGTACCACCTACTTTAGCAGCTGTAGAATGTAATTCTGGCTACTGTTGACCACCTTCTGGCGCTACCGCAATAGCTGATTTCTTGGTTTAATACTTTTGTAAACTGAAGAAATGCCCAAGGAGAAGCATTTTTTTTTTCACGGCCTAATCAGGGTGGTGAGGTACCACCTACTTTAGCAGCTGTAGAATGTAATTCTGGCTACTGTTGACCACCTTTTGGCGCTAACGCAATAGCCGATTTCTTGGTTTAACACCCAAGTTTACCCACCCCTCTCTTCTACTTCAAGGTCAAGTAACGTTAATATTGTGCAAGTTATAATTTTGTTAAGTTATAATTTTACCTATAAAAACAGAAACCAACACCAGAAGGAACAATTTCCACCGCATCTTAACACACATTACACATGCTGTAATGATTTAATGGTTTGCCATTATCAGCGCTTTTCGAAATATAAGATTTTCATCCATTGACAGAAGTTCACTGAAGGGGAAGCAATAGTTCACAATAATCCTACTTTGCACTATAAAATACTTTAAGTCTACGACCGACAACCTTCACAGTACAATATGTTCTGCATTTTTCGCCTGTCCATTCCTAAACTTTACCATGCTTTTTTTTTATGTATTCTGGAAACGTCCGAATTTTACGTGGCGAATGGAAAATTGGAAAGGCATACAGGGCAAGTGACTTATTAAATTAACTGGTTAATAGGCGACTGAACCAATGATTAACATCCATTAAGGATGATAATCATTCATAATCACGCAGGAAAGAAGTTTCCCCAACTAAATGCCCCTTGTTCGGTCAATCCTCAAATTTCCTTACCTGCGTGAGGGGAACACCGTTTTGTATACGACAAAAAAAAAAGGGGGGGGCCTCTTTTTTTTTATTAGCAATGAATACAGATTTCACAAAATGCAACAAATCATAGTAAACTGTTCCATTCATTTTCTCAAGCAGTGCAACATGCAACAACCAAAAGAAATTAACAGATTATCATCCCAGCATTATTCTTATTTGCACACAAGATTTTGATCACAAAAGACTTGTAAAGAAAAACACCGTTAGCATTATGCTTAAATATTGTAAATGTCAATGCTTAATATCGTAATATTACGTAATGCTTCATTGCTCAAAACAAATTTAACACTTTAAGAAGGTTCATGCGACTTTTCCGGGGCTGCATCAAAGGGGAAATGTCACCGGGGCGACGTTTTCGGGGGGTGCGGGAGAGGGTGCCAGGGCAAGCGTGTGGGGCGGGCAATGCGTGCCACCGAAGTTAATTGTTTCAAAGGATTAACTTAAACATGAGATTACTTGCTTACTGAATGCAGGATTTCTCAGTGATACGTTTTTTTAGCCTGCAGTCAAACAAACGCCAGCGACTTTTCCGGGGCTGCATCAAAGGGAGAATATCACGGGGCGACGTTTTCGGGGAGGGGGAGGCGGACAAGCGTGTATGGAGGGAGTGGACAGGAGTGTGGGGATTGGGGCTTAAAGTATTTGTGGAGGAGAGGGCACATATGTAGGAGCCATTCACATGTTCCGTCTTCGGTCTGATAAATTTAAAACCAAAGACCAAACACCTGGAGTGAGGTGGGGGGGGGGGGTGCGCATGCAGCATGCATGGTTTTGCATGAATGGTGCAGCATGCGCACGGGCACAACTAGTCTGCCATAAAGGCCCGTTGACTGGTCTCCGCTATGTGATGAGCGTCTCGGCCCGAGAACTCAGCTCCATCTTCGGACAACTGGACGCTTGTGATCTTCCAGTGCCGTGTTCTTGGAGGCGCATGCACTGGTTTCGTCCAACTTCCTGGGAGGACCAAATCCCAACCACAAATCTGCCCTAGCCAACCTTGGAGTGGTGGCTTCTGAAGCCCAACCTGACGGTAGGAGTTCTGGTTCGCCATCCCATCACCGGTTCATGGATGCCTAGACATTGGGATGGGGCACCCACATGGAAGATCTAACATCTGTAGGAACCTGGTGTAACGGACATTGGCTCATCCTCATAGCTACTTGTGTGCTTGAAACGGTAGACTTTTGTTGGCGCCAAAATCATTTGTTTAACAGCAAGGACTTTTAGGTTTTGCGCCAAAACCATGAGCGGATGTGCAGGAGAATGTGGCCAAGTATTGTTGGCCACAATTGGTAAAAACTTTGTAACCAAGAACTGGATTGGTTAATGAACTCAAAAGCTGATTGGTTGTCCGGCTGATCTTTGAAGCCGACCGGAGCATATAAGAAGGCAAGGGCTTCAAAGTCCGATGTTCAATTCTCGTTGATTCTTGTGTTGAGAACGTACGTTATACTGTAACCCAAATCTTGTCATGATTATTCCATATTAAACAAGGTTTAACTATTTCAAGTTTGGATTCTACATTGAACACACATTACACTGGTCCCCACAGAAAGCCAACCTTCACATCAACACCATCGAACTATGTGCCATCATCTACGCGATTCTCACGTGGGTGGATTCGAGGGAAGACAGTCACCGTGAACACGACAGCAATTGCTTACGTTCACCGAGGAGGAACTCACTCCCAGACATAGGCGATACAAGTCTCCTCACTTTTTTATGTGTCAAACGCTCGACCTGACCCTATTGCCCAGCCATATAAGAGCCCTCAACATTCTTGTGGCAGAGTTGTCTCGGGTGGACCTGATTCCAACAATGGAATGGATGCTGTCACCGAAGATTTGCCAGTCCATCTTCGACTTGGAGAAACTGTCGATCGACCCGTTCGCCACACACCACTACACACAACTTACGGCGTTCATTTCCCCGTTTCTGGACCGCCCCAGGACATAGCCTCAGTGTCCCGTGGAATGGAATGTTTGCTTTCGCCTTTCCCCATTCATTATCCTCCAGTAGGTCCTTAAGATCCGGAAGTCCAGCGGGATCTTCCTCTGATCATACCCATGTGGCTGACGGCTCCCTGGTTTTTGGTACAAGAACTGTCTCAATAGAAACCAGTCCCTCTGCCTCTGTTCCATGACATGCTAACAAGAACAGACTTCATCCCAACCTTGCCATTCTCTACATATGGAAATTTGAAGACCAACATCAAGAATACGGGCTTCTCTCCTGTTGCGGATCGTCTTCTACAATGCTACAGGGACTCAACTATAAGGGTTTATGAAGCAAAATGGCGGAAATGGTTTTCTTGGCAGGGCTAGAATTAAGGCAAAAAAACTGCGTAGCAACAACTGCGATTCAAACTCAAAAATGCGTAGCAATATTCCAAAATTGATTAACATTTATTTAAAATATATATATATTTAAAAGTTTATTTTGTTTTTTCTTTAAAGGTTATTTTTTAAATCCTTGTTAAATATGAAAGTTAACACTTAAGCACCCCACTATCAACGCAGTAAAATAAATTAATAATACTTTCGCACTTACTGAGAAGGTATTCTATAAAGTTGACAACAAGTCTGATGTTTCTTTAACAATTATTTTTTGAAGACCAGAAGATTCGTGCTAAGTCCTTTAAATTTCCCAAGATTTGAAGATGGTTGCATGCTTGTGCACGTCAGACTGCACGTGCTTGCTTAGGTCGCCTTTTTTTTATCGCAGCGCCTTGAGCTCCATCGATGAATGCACCGTTTAAGTTCCTATGTCCATTTACCAAGCCTTCATATTTCTTAGGCAAAGAAATTTAGTGTTTCCAGAAATTCAAAATTCCAACCAAGTACCATTTGGATCCAACGACTTTTTTGAAAAGTCAACAATGGCTGTCTTTCCATATGACTATTACGTCTACGTAACTGCAGCTGCCATGTTGCTTGTTTCTGACCGTAGCCAGAAGAGGAGAGGGGTTGACTGCAGAAGGGAGAGGGGAATGCGCAAGTTGGCAGCAATCGCCAAAGATTGTTTACTGTCAACAGGCGAGGATTGTACTTACTGGAGCAATGCGGAGGAAAGAGGGGAAGAAATGATTAGCAATAACTGCGATGCATTTCAATTTTTGCATAGCAATAATAGAAATTTGTGGAGCAAATTGCGATGCGATACCACTTATTTTGAGCCTTGCTTGGGTGTTCAGACAACAACGTTGACCCCTGCAACAAGCTCAAAACCAGACTGGCTTCTGCAAGTTAAAGAGCAGAAACCCATGCAACCCAGATGTGAAGTCTCATGCGACTTTTAAGGACTACAGAAATGGAATTTGAGATTTTACGAGCTATACACAATTGAGGTTGTCTGTTTTACACCACGTTTTAAGAATGAATTTACGTTCTTTAGCCGAATGAGAATCAAATTTTACATGTATCAGTTTGTTTAGTCAAACAGGACAAAAATTTCACACAGATCAACAAAATAGCAACTACTGCACCTACGACACCATGGATGTCTATCGCCTGGAGTCTTTTGGTGGGATCACACGTTTTCTTGCGATCAAGCATTTCATCGATGTAGGAGAGAGCAGTTTCAAAAGTCTGAGTGGTTATTTTAATAGACAGAGCACAGGATAGGACCATCCAGGTCGAATGCTGAAACGACTGTGAGAATGGGTGGCACCGCATGCTGGGAGGTTGCCATGCATGCTTTTAAAAGCAAAATTAAGGTTTTTGAGCATTGAGCATAAATATAAACGATATTTAGCCATTAACTAAAGGAAAGTATTTTCAGATAGTAGTGAAAACATTTTTGGAGTGGTTGAATTATTTAATGGTGAGCAATACAGTTCAACGTTGTTATAACGATACCTCTTACAACAATAAACCTGTTAAAACAATGATATTTTTGAGGCTCTTCAGGCACAACACATGCAAAAGTGATTGTGTATAAACAGTATAATGATATAACCTGATAAAATAGTCTATTTACAAAGGCACTTGGACAATTGTTATAAAGAGGTTTCACTGTGATGGAAAAATAATACTGAACAGAAATATATGCAAACGAAAAATTAGTACTGTACAGCTTTATGGTTAGCAATTACCTTGCATGAAAGAGCAATGAGCATATTTGTACAAGTCTATCGGCTTACCAACCTGCACCAAAATATTCAAATTTATTCACAGTAGAGCATTTTACAAGTTCAATGCAGTAAACTTGTCCTGTAATCTCGATTATACCAATTCAGCGCAGAATCTTGAATTGCAATAAACTGCATTCATGAGTGGATCTGGCAATTTAAGAAAAACCTGTTCCACTTTAATGTTGTAAGCCACTCGGAAAGGTGAAGTGAACCCAGTCTTAATAATGTGGAACAGAAACTGCAGCCATCCCACAACAAGCACGTCATGGAAGCGCGAGTGACTCGAATCTAGAAACTACAACACCTTTATGCTTAAGGTGATATTACAATATACTTAAAACTGTCAGGAAGACATATACACCACTTGTGGATTATGCTACGCAGGGGTACATAACATGCAGTAGCAAGTACGCTGTTAAGTGAAAGCCACCAAAAAAATATATAAATAAAACGCAGTGGCTACTGTCAGTACAATTCATGCTGGCACGAAGCGACCAATATTAGCTGCTGCCAGTAGTACGCGGGAATGGGTCTGCGCATGCGCAACTAATATTGCCCGATTTAATGGTCAATCTGGGATGGAGGAATAAGCGTGTGTAACGTGGCTCAATGGTAAAGCGTCCGATTACTACTCCGTGGACCCAGGTTCGAAACTTTACGTGGGTCGTGTTTTTTTTTGCTGGATACTTTTAAACTTTTTTATTTAGTTACAATTTTTTACATTTTTTCCACTTGTTTTCACTACCTGTCGTCTTTAACTATAGGCTACCTTTTAACACTCCTTTGTTTCATAAATGCTTGTATCATATGTTTTAGGATTACACAAATTCTCGATGTATATGATAAGCGCGCCCCCTCATACGGTGTTTCATACTGTTCTCTGGTTGCATGGGAAACCACGCAACGAGTTTAATAATCAGTGGGGCTAACTAGTGTTCACCATCTGCCAGTACACCACTAGTAAAGACCAAGAGATAGGGCATACTGGCAGCAGCGTTTTCAACTCTCTTGCTGCCAGTACACCACTGGTACAGACCAAGAGATAGGGCATACTGGCAGCAGCGTTTTCAACTCTCTTGCTGCCAGTACACCACTGGTAAAGACCAAGAGGTAGGGCATACTGGTTTTTAAGTCTCTTGCTGCCAGTACACCACTACTAAGGACATGTAATTTCCGCGATAATACTAGGCATGATTTTGCGGTAAGTTTTATTGCGATGAAGGTGCAATTTTGCGGGATTTTGGTACAATTTTGCAGTGATGAACTTGGTGGCTGAATTCAATAATGAGTACACAATTACAGCCTAATTTTCTAACATATACGCACCACGTACATGGATGGTGATGATCGACTGCGCACTTACGGCTGCCTAGTGCCCACGGCATTGTTTGATGCGGATTTATCTGAGTATTGCTTCGGTGAGAACTGCTCCAGAATTTTGTTCCAGTTAGCTAGTTGTCAATTATACTGGCATGAAAAATAAGGCCATTTTTGCAGTAAATTTTGCGCAGTTTTTAGAAATTTGTGGCATTTTGCGATATTTACTGAATTTTGCGGCAATTAATGTGGTGTTTTTGCTTCAGTTAGTGACTGTTTACCTACCACATCAAGAATAAGTTTCATAACTCATTTAGAGAAAATGTTGCGAAACTTGCGATTTCGCAAAATCGCAGAAATTACATGTCCTTAACCACTACTACAGGCCAATTGATAGGAATTACTGGCAGCAGCGTTTTTAAGACTCTTGCTGCCAGTACAACGCTAGTACAGGCCAATTGATAGGGAGTACTGGCAGCAGCGTTTTTAAGTCTCTTGCGGCCAGCACATTTTGTACTGGCAGTAGCATCTGCATAAATAAAAAAGAAATACTATAGCAGCATCGGTAAATCTGGAGATATTCAATGTATTGCACTACATTTTAACAGAGCCGATCAATAAGTTCGTGCTTCCGTCTGGAGACCACCATAAACCTGGTAATTGAAGCACAATAGGAAGCTTAATACTGACTGAAGCCAGGATCGGTAAAATTGATTTGTAGTATGTTGGACCGCACGAGTGTATCGGTACAGCCTTACAAACTCGAGTTTTCACGTCCAAATTTTGTGCTGCAGTTTTGTACATTTGCAATTTTGGTCATAAGCAAATTACAACGTAATTACAGTGGAACTTGTGAACAAACACCATGGGAACATCGAATAGTTTGTTAAAACAGGAGTTCGTTCATTTTTTAGTGAAAAATGCAGTTCGTAATGTGAAGGAGAAATAAATTATTGACTTCATGACAAATGATAAAGCTACATGGGCCTGCATTAAACATTTATGATTTAAACAATAGGAGAATGAACTTGTATTATTAGAAATTAAGCAATATGAAAAATCTATTATCAGATGGGCCAATACGATAAATATTGCACTAACGATGTTTATTTTGCAGTAGCCTAGACACAGAACAAAATTTCAAAAATAAATGTGTTAAGGAAAAATACTGATGCTCTAAATTAAAGTAAAAACTATGACATAGCACCAAAACAAGGGCCCTTTAACATTAAATGCACACAATTGGTTTTTTTTTTTTCAAAGTTATCTGCATATGAACATTGTTAATAAAAACAAAAATCGTAAATGTTTAATCCAGGCCACGTAGCTTTATCAATTGTCATGAAATCAGTAATTTATTTCTGCGTCACATTACAAACAGCATTTTTCACTAAAAAATCTTCCATCGTGCGGATACAGTGCTGCATGACATCAGGTAAGTTTTCCCTGCTTTGGAAATAAAGTTTCAAATCGTTGATGATTTGAAAGGCATCACTTGGAGTTTTTATTTTTTATTTCAGATTCTGGATATACATCGTCTGCTGCCTCAACAGTTTTAACATTGCAGTCTTCTTTTTCTTTAACACCGACTACAATTTCTTCGTCAGTTAAAAATCGCCTTTCATTACAGCTAGGAGTTGGGATTTCGGAATGAAAGGAATGAAAGGCGAGATGATGAGAATTAGGAGCAGGATCATGAAAGTAAAAGAGGGTGAAAGCTGGTTCAAGAGAGCGAAATAAAAATACTTGGTGATGGGATACCCCACTCGGACTATCAATGCAGCAATAAAAAGAGCGAAAGCTTGGAAGGACCCCCTCAGAAAAAAAGTAAAAGAAAAAATTATGGAGATAGCCCCATGGAGGTTGTGACCTACATGCCTGGAAGTAGTGAGCGGGTTAAGAGGGCTCTCGGTAAAATAGAAATACATTGTGTATTCCGCAATCCCCATAATATTCGGAAGCTTCTCGGCAAGAAAATCCTGGATGAAAGCCAACCCGAAAATAGGACACTAGAGCCAGAAAATAGGACACCAGAGCCAGAACAGCATGAACCAGAACAGGACGAGAGACTAGCTATAACCACAACGCAAGTAGAACACCATTACCAGACCAGGAGTAAGACGAAGAATACGAGAGAAGTAGAAAGGGTAGACGGAAAAGAGGAGGAAAGTGAGAAGAGTGAAGAAGAGAATGTTGACGAGAGTAATGGTGAAGAAGAAAAACAGATCTATGATGAGGGAACGCTGCCCACTACATCTGGGGCAGTCTATTGGATACCGTGTAGTGACTGCTCTCTTGGTTATGTCGGTGAAACAAAGAGAAAAGTTAGCATAAGGGTCAATGAGCACGCGAAAGCCACCTCTAAGAGACAAAAGAAGCGCAATTGCCATCCACAGACTGAGAACGAGGCACGAGATTGACTGGGAAGAGACAAGAGTGATGCTTAAATCCAACTCATTCAAAGAGGCACACCTCCGTGCCTTGGAGGCAATTGCTATCCAACACTGCCAAGATAAAACAATGCAACTTGTGAACATCCAAGACCCTGCATTTAAGCAGATTAATAAAATTGTGACCCCCTAACTGTGTGAAAAACTGGACACGAAGTGGATGTTTCTCCCTATTACAACAGCGACACACACGGAGCTTGACAGCAGCAACCTGGAAAGTTGATACATCGATGAAAAGGTGGGGCGGGGAGGGGATTTGAATCATCGCGTTCGGTGTGGAAGTAGGACAGTTGGTGCGTGTGCGTCTCATTGCCCAAGCCTGAGGAAGAATGCCAGTATAAGCATTCGAAAATTTGCTAGTTTGGAGTAACTGGAACACTTTTGGAACTGCGTACGAAGAGTAAGGGATAATGAACGAAAACCGAAGTAAATCATCCGTACCATCGGTATTTAAAGTGATCAAAACACGATCAACAAGCCTACAGCGGTAATGAGCTTTGAGCGCTCGGATAACTACTTGATCTAGCGGCTGCAATACGGAGGTGGTGTTCGGCACTAAATAATGAACAGCGATTGCTTCCAGCTCCGGAATGTTATGGCTGGTGCAGTTGTCAATGAAAACTCCAAAATACCAGCAAAGCCTGGTTGATTTTGGTTTCTATTGCCATTTGAAAATATACATTACCTTATTTTTGTTGCATCTCCCTTCTCAAATGCTGTTCAATATAGAGAATTTTAAAATTGAGGTTGCCCCTCTTGAGTCGCTTCTCACTGCGCAGCTCTACTGCGCAGCCTCATATCGTATATAAACTCGAGCGGAGGCGAGACGGCCACCTTTTCGATCCTCTGTAGTGCCCTCAATGGCGACAAGAGGGGAGGAGAGAGGGACCCAAAAAGGTAATGTGTATTTCAAATGGCAATAGAAACCAAAATCAACCAGGCTTTGCTGGTACTTTGGAGTTTCTAGTTGCCTTGAAAATATCCATTACCTTTTTTTGTTGCAGGCGGAGGAAGCCATTGACACAAGCCCCCTTGAGTAGCGATCGGTTCCCCATACTAAAATAAAAGTGAAACGGGGGTTACAAGACGCGTCGTGCCGCTACAAATGGGCCGATGCGAAAAAGTCCCTCGACTTGGTGAGACATATCCCGAAGATAGTGAGACATGAACACCGATGCATGACGCCAGGAGGCAGCTTCCATGATGTCAGATCGGTACATTACTGTGAAAAGCCCAGGATGTAGAAATAGCATGGAACTCGTGAGCCGTTACGCGGATGCCTTTGTCCGCACATGATATATCAAGTGCTTCATAGGCCTGGACGATCACCGATTTTAGCCAGGTGGCAATCATCCCGGCAGAAGTAACACCAGTCTTCATATTGAAAGGAAGAAACAGCTGTGATCGCCCCCTGCGGATTGGTTGGGACGCCTTGAGATAAAACCAGAGCGCTCGTACCGGGCATAAGGAACGCTCATCATCATCCCCCAAAATCTTTGATAGGGAAGGGATGATAAAATGATGAGTGCGTTCCTCTGGTTTCTGTGTCTTGGCCCGAAAAGTTGCCTGTGGAGTTAGGGTCACACCTTCGTAATCCGGGAGGAAGAAGCAGTCTGATTCTTTCGCAGAGAGAGCTTGTAGTTCACTGCATCGTAGGCAGGCAGCAAGGGCTATGAGGAACACAGTTATTCGTGTAAGATGACTGAGGAGGGCAGAACTGAAGAGGTTCATAAGGAGCTGACAGAAGAGCATTAAATACAATAAACAGATCCCAGTCCGAGAATTGTCGCTTGATCCGTGGTCTGTCAAGACAGAAGGAGTGGATGAGGGAAGAGATGCGATAATTTGTAAGCAAGTTCCTTTGATCCACGGCTCGGAATACTGCCTTTAGGGCGGAACGGTACACGAGGATAGTGGAACCTCACAAGCCATTCTGAAAAAAAGACGCGAGAAAACGGAGGAGGTCCTCTATAGGGGACAGATAGGACTGACTTGTTGTGTAAGACACCAACAAAACCAACTTTTCCAATAGCTGTCGTAAATTTTGTTTGTGGAAGAGCGGACGGCTCAAGATGCAATGCGGACGGCTTCGTTTTCAAATATGCCAGTTGATCGGAGCAACTGGATGATAGTAGCCACCCGTGAAGTTGTAATGCCTTGATGTTCAGGTGGCAGATCTTGTCGTTCGCTTGGGTGAGCAGGTCCGGGGCGAATGGTAGCGTCCGGGGAAAGTCGATGAGGAGACTCAGTAATGCTGGGAACCACGCCGCTGCTGGCCAATTTGGAGCTACTAAGAGGAACCGTCCCTGGCAAGACGCAAATTTTGCGCAGAACGACAGGACACAGGTGAGGTGGGGGGAAGACGTAAGCGTAGAGCTGGTTCCAGTTCAGCGTTAGGGCATCCACTGCCCACAACAGGGGAAGTCTGGCATTGAACCGAGTAGCAAATAGATAGACCATTGGACGTCCCCATAGTGCGAACAGGGCAGAGCAAATGCTGCGGTCCAGGGACCATTTGCTGGCTGGAGGAGACCCCCGAGACAGTGAATCGGCAACCACGTTCCGGGAACTGGGAATGTGGAGGGGAAGAAGCTCCACATGAAGGCGGATGCAGAGTTGAAAGATGTCCGACGATATCCGGTGAAGAGATAGGGACAGTGTTCCCCCTCCTTTCCTCAGATAGGCGACAGCAGTCGTGTTGTCGATGTGTACCTGAACAACATGACCGGAGACATGATCTTGGAAGTGTAGTAGACTGAGAAAAACCGCCCGTAGTTCCAGATGATTTGTGTGTTCCTGGGGCGGAGAGGGCCACTGGTTTGATACCGTGAGTTTGCCCATATAAGCTCCCCATACTGTGAGGGAGGCGTCCGTGAATAAATGAAGCTGAGGAATCGGTTCGTGAACAGGAACCGAGGCGGTAAGGTTCAATACATCCGTCCACCAGTGAATGGTTAGAAGCAGGAAGGACGGATGGAGCGGTTGCCAGGCAGTAAAGGCGCGAGACAAGGATCGCACCAGCGATCTGTGCGGTAATGATGAAGGGGACAGGCCATCAGCGGCCGTACGGTACCAGATCCGCAAACGAGTCGATCGTTCCAATGACAGAGGCTAGGTCGTTGAAAGAGTGGCGTGGAAGATGTAGGAATTCTCGTACTGCAGTCATGTGTCTGGAGATGCGATCCGGGGAAGGCATGACCGTTCCACGGGCCATGTCGAAAAGGACGCAGAGGAATACGAAGGACTGAGCTGGATGAAGGCGACACTTGGGGAGATTGATTCCCAGGCCCAGCGATCGAAGGTGTTGTGCAACGATCGCTGCGTCGGAATGGGACAGGAGGCAGTCGTCGAGGAACGCATGGATCCGTATGCCCTGGCGATTGAGATGTGCCAGAACCATGATTCCCAGGCCCAGCGATCGAAGGTGTTGTGCAACGATCGCTGCGTCGGAATGGGACAGGAGGCAGTCGTCGAGGAACGCATGGATCCGTATGCCCTGGCGATTGAGATGTGCCAGAACCGGTCGTAAACCATGGTAAAAATACGAGGAGTGGCATCGAGTCCGAATGGCAGACTGCAGAATTCGTAAATTTTTCCGTCGTGAAGGAACCGAAAGAGGTGGCGGACAGAGGCATGAAGCGGAATGTGTAGGTATGCGTCTGCCAGGGCTAACGAAATCGTCCGATCGCCCAGATGGAGGGATTCCCCGGATTGTAGAGACGGTTTCCATCTGGAAGTGAGGATTGTCGATGAACTTGTTGAGGGGCTTTAAATTAAAGATGAGTCGAGTACCGGCAGACTTTTTTGGGCAGAAAAAAATGCTGCTGTAAAACCCCGGGGAGAATGGTGGCGACAGAATGCGGATTGCATCCTTGTGAAGGAGAGAGCTTATCTCCTGTTGCAGCGCCGGAGTGCTGGATCTGTTCCATTCCCATGGCGGGGAACGGAGTGGTGGCGGAAACAGGAACGTCGGTTTGAAGCCCCTAGTGATTATGGAGAGAAGAACTGGATCGTGACAAATCGCTTGCCAGGCCGGCAGGAAGAAACGCAACTGTACCCCCACAACCTGTGGGGGCGGAGGAATGTAAGTAAGAGTCCCTATGTCAGGAACGGGAACGGGCGGTAGTACATTGGTGTCGTAGTGGAGGGCAGTTTGTCCCAAGGAACGGCCACGTCCCATTCCTTGGGAACGGGACGGAAAGGGCGACGAGGAACGCGAAGGTTTAGGCGGAACGAGTTCCGGCGTTTTCTGGGAGGGCCAGTTGTCACCGGGTGGATCAGGTTTGGTGATAGTAGAGGAACGTTGACGCCTGGACTGTCGATTCCTGAGAGGCTGTGGTTTCTTGGAGACATCAAGATGAGGAGCAACTTTAGGAATCAGGCCTCTAAAGAGCGATTCCGATTCGTGAATTGGTTGGTTCCGGAGGAGATGACGCGTGCAATCGTGCAGATTCGAAGTCGTGTTGAGCGCAATTTCGTGCAAAAGAAGAGCAGAGTTGAACAAGGACCTCGTAAACCAATTCATAGCATGGTACGTTGCGAAGCAGCTCTTGCGGAATACTTCATGAATTAGGAACGCAAGTTGTTTCGTGTCGGGAGGGGGCGGATCGGCATGAAGGCGTTCACATAGCGCATTGGCCGCGGTGCTCAGGACCAGGGGTGCAGAATATGCCAGAACGCTAGAACGAGGTTCGCGGGAAATTTCAGAGAACTAAGGAAATTCACTGAAAAATGCATTGCCTACATAGTGAAAGGCTATGGAAATTTGAAAACTCTGTGGGAATATTTCGTGGGAAATTTTGTCTTGTAAACATTTTATGCACCCCTGCGACTCAGGACGTCCGCTTGTGACGCCGCTCGTAATCCCAGTCGTAGAATTCGATCATTGTCCCGGAGCACATAAACAGGAACCGCAGCATGTCGGAGTAAGAACAAGGCGGAACCGAAGTCGAGCTTGGTATCAGCAGTAAGAAACTCGGACTGCAGATAGGTGTCAAAATTGCACGGATTGGCCGCTCCGTCTTCTGTAGGTCGGAAGAAGTAGTTTTCTCGGCCAGGCCTAGGTGGAGGAGGTTCCTTGTCAAATTCTAAAGGAGAACTATTGCCGAGAAGAATCCCACCGTTCCGCACCAAGGTCGTGAGCAGAGTGGTAGATTGACCTAACAAAGGTTGTTGAAAAGGGAGCTGATTCCTTAGACCAAAATCAAATCCCGTTGCCAGACCCCAATTCTTATTGGTTGGTTCCGTGGACTGAGATGGTTTGTAAAGAAAACAGTCCGGAACTATTTTCTCCACAGTCTTGAGTAGGTCCGGGAGCGGAATGCCAGTTGGGTCTGGGTCATCAGGGAACTATGAGTTGGTGTATTCCGAAAGGGAAGGATCAGGTGTGTAGTACGGATCGCCCTCTTCGTCTTCTGGAGGAATTGGGACGATTGGTAAAGGCTGTGATGGTCCGGAGGCCGGATCGGCGGAACGTGGCTTCTTAGCGGAAGCAATCCAGTCTGTAGTATAGTCGGAGACAGACACCTTACGCTTGAAGGCACGAAGAGATGAGTCCATCAAAGTGTTTACCTGGGAACCGGTCAGAGGACCCGAGGAACCAGGAACAGAAGGAACGCTACGTCGGGAAGAACAGGACGACAAATCCAGAGGAGAGGATGGCGGAACCAGAATGGCTGCTAATTTAGCCACTACTTTGCGAGCCTTAAGTCACAGCTTCAAGCGAGTGTACCGCTCCTTAGCCTTGGAGAGTTCCTTTTGAACGGAGCACTTGTCCACAAGGCACCGGAAAGGATTCGAGGGTGTCAGGAGGAATGGAAACCTCAGAAAGGAACGGATTGTCGGGTGGCAGAATCGGATCCAAGGATTCGCGTTCCGCTGAAAGTTCAAGTACCTCGACAGCAGCAGACGACGGTTCCGCCACAGCAAGACAGTGGGACCGGGGAACCGGAATGGCAGTTCCGTCCCTAGGCGTTCCCTTAGCACGAGGCATGGTGTTCCCGGTATCGAAGTGAGGCTGCGCAGTAAGTAGCGACTCGGACGGGCAACCTCAATTTTTAAATTCTCTATATTGAACAGCATTTGAGAAGGGAGATGCAACAATAAAAGGTAATGGATATTTTCAAGGCAACTAGAAAGAAGGATTTTACGTTTTTTTTTTTAAATAAATGGTGCATTCAACTTGACCAACCAACATACAAAAATAGCGCCATTCATCCATGCCTTCCCGCTACAGTCGTAGTCTACAGGCAGGGAGCAGATGCCATGGAAACAGCGTTGATTTTTTGATTTTCCAATACAAAGCATTTTAACTATCTGTTCCATCCATATTAGCACACAGCAGAGCTATTATTCGATCCTTAGCTTGTTTTGCGCCATGGCACGGATCTCCTCTAAATATGATCGATTTATCGGGCAGCGTTCTGAAAAACAGGGCAGTTTCTCAAGCGTTGTAAACATCGCGTTGAGTCTTAGTCACGAAGGAGTTCGGTCAGCGTAACCTATAGCCATACACGCACTGTTTTATGATCAACTGCTGCGGCTTCACCCGAGATTTTACGAAAGGCAAGATTCTGCCTAACTTTAAAACGTTCAATCCAGCCGTTGCTTGCTTTAGAGTCAGGACGGTTACACAAATAAGCAAATTTTTCTGCTTTTTGCTTCATCATAGGTCCGATAATAGGCACGTTACGCGCACGTGTATCTTTCATCCATTGTGTGAAAGAAGACTCAACGTCGCTATACGCAGCACCATAAATTCTTTTTCTTTTTTTGTTGTGCGATGACGGTTTAGCTTGGGCCACTTCAATTATTTTCTCGCGATTTTTTATGAATGCAGACAAAGTGCTTTTATGAATGTCAAATTCTAAAGCAATGTCAGTCTGCTTTTTTCCCTGCATCCACGTCTTTCAGCATTTTCATCTTTATTTCTAACGTCAGCTGCTTACGTTTTGTTTTCGTTTTTTCGCTGTCACCCATCTTGCGCAATGTTTTTTTTTTTTAGCCTATTACAAACAAGAGTTGGCTTTGGAATTAAAGTGAAATCGGTGAAAGACCCAAGAATTTGACTTGACGGCATATTTGTGAATAGGAGAGGTAAAGAGAGCGGGGATAGATAAGAGAGACCGACCGACCAGCGAAGACGAGTTCGAGGCCACTTTTCCAGTTGACGTTGTTGAACGGAGGTCAATGCCGTTGAGCTAATGATCTGCTTTCTGCCAAGCACCATGATTAGCGCTTGTATTGGGAAGTAAAAAATCAAAATTGGTTCGATAAAGCGATTTTTAGTTCGTTCAAAACATTTTTTTAATAGAGTTAAGCTACGGCCAAACAAACATGAGGAAATTGTTCTTTAAAAGAGGGTTTTCGTTATAACTGAGTTCGTTCAAACGAGGTTACACTGTAGTTAGCTGCTAATATTCACAAGTGCGATTGACGGTTATGTAGCATAAAATTTTACCAGCCAACTACATCGCTTCTGGTGATTTTCACTACAAAGCCGATGGTGTATGGATGGGCAACAGTACACAATATGCAGTTTCCTATTGTAAAGTAGGTATTTTGAATAGGCTTGAGTTTTTGTAGACAAATTGGTCACCTGTTATTCAACCATAACGAGCATGGTGTGCATGTGCCGGCAGTTTGTAAATTCACATTACTAAAAGGTATAATGAACAGTTGGCCTAATAATAAGACAAGCCAGGCAAAGCTAACTTAAGAGGGCATAAAGAAAAAGCCAACAAATAAAATGGGACGCACGATTTAAGAGTAATGTCCTTTAGGCTACGAAAAAAAAATTAGTTGTTTCTCAGGCCCTGCCTGGTGGTCAAATTTGTCCCTTGTCGATGCTTTTCATTTGCTAGTTCAAACTAAATTTATTACCGTTACAAGGAAAAGCAATTCAGTTTGCTGAAAATAAGTATTATTTAGTCTAAATTAACCACTTTCAGCTCCGTAAAATTAAGTGTTTTGTAAGTTTTTCCGTAAAATTAAAATGCAAGTGTTTTGAGCAGGTGAAAGTAAGACTTGAGTTACTTCCAATAAAATAAAAAATAAAATAAAAAGCCTGGTGGCCTGGTTACTTTTTGAATGAAAATACCCGAGAAACAAACTTATTTCTTTTCACAGCCTTAGCTAGCTATTTTATTACGTAACTGACTTCCTTCTCCCTAGCTAGCTAGCTAGCTAGGGAGAAGGAATTCAGTAACATAGTAAAGTTGGAATGGTTGCTTATATGACTGTATATTACAGACTTAAGCAAATATTATATTCATTATGCCATACAAGAGGTTGTTTTAAACACTAGTAACAAAAACTAACTGCGAGGCAATTGCAAACAGATTCTTGAGGTGGCTATCTCCTGGTGAAACTGACATTTTACGTATTATTTATATAATCTTTCATTTAGTAGAAACCAATCATGTTATGCCAAAAAAAAAAAAAAAGCTAGACATGCAAATGGGGACATTAAACTAAAGCATTAATTCCTTTAACCTTAACAATAAGACCTACATTTTATTGTGTGTGCTTAGAGTTAGCAGAGTATATTGAGCAACTTTACCTGACTAGTAGACAGTCTCCACGGTTCGCTTAATACTTCTTTCAAGAATGGTGAATCGAGTTCCAGGTATTTTGAAACAACGTATAAGCAGAACAGATGACGGTCTATGCCTCTGCCACACATAGCATCCTGGTAGCCTTTCTGGTGCCTTTGACAAGCCTTACGCAGTAATGCTATTTTTTCTTCTGGCTGTAACATTATTTATGAAAAGCAAATTTAGGGACAATAGTTAGGATGCTTGGTATTCAATAAACTAAATAAAACTGAGTCGCTTTGGTTACAATGAGCTTCATTGGTTCATTTTTAGCACATGGCTTAAGTCGGACAAGATGGCTGATTGGGCAGTAGGGGCTGAGGAATACTTTAAATCAGTTTCTGCTAAAAATAACCTAACGGAGGGGTAACGGTAAGTGATCCTCCGATAACCGAGGTTTTACTCTACTTTGTGGCATCTAAACTCTCAATTGTTGACATGTTGTGAACGTGTTCTCTTATTTGAGTGACAATTCTGAGAATCATGGAGAATATTACCGCTAAACTTCACAACGAAGACATCTTCAATGTCTTGTGAATTTTCAATGGCAAACTGCCATCTTCCTCAGGCACTTTTGACAAAGTATCGGCCTTTTTACACCTACATCGTCTGCTACGAATTTCTAACTGCCAACATCGTCTGCTACGAATTTGTAACTTCCGCTCCTCGCAGCCTCCCATATTTCGTGGGCAGCGCGTTTACTAGCTCATCAAGCTTCCACAGTCGGCCAAGCTGTTGTTTCAGGTCCCTCCCAATGTTGTTTTCAACCTGGGGAAATGCAGGCCCTTGAATATTCATCAATGATGCACCTCCAATTTCGTGCAATCGTATGGCTATTGATTCTAAGCATCTCAGATGTCTGTCATTCTTAGAATTTGAAGTCACTAGCATCTCAGCTTTCTCTCATCCAATACTGTGCTTAGACTCCATGCAGTGAGCTGCGATGCCGTTGTCTTTCTTCCCGTTTCTTACATTAGCCATGTGTTGCCCATTCTTGTCCTGACTCCTTTCCTTGTCTCTCCTATATATACGGCATCGCAGTCTCCGCATGGTATCTTGTAGACACCCTCACGAACATTCTTCACACCTCTTTATCATTTCTTTATCATTCAATTTTTGTGTCTTCTTCAGCATTCTTCCTTCATTTTCCCTCTTCTTCCTCATCTTTCCTTTCGTTAGTTTTTTGATGTTATCCGTGTTTTTAAGGTACGGTAGGTAGTGAAGCCGCACTTGTCCAACACCCGATTTATTGGTTCACTAACCCCTTCAAGATGTGTGAGAACCACTTTCGGCCCTTTCTCCTTCCTCCTTCTGTGTTTCTTATTCTTTTTCTCACTCACCACTTTCTTTCGCATTTCATTTAAAAGTCCGCCTGGGTACCCTAGTTTTAAAAACCTTTCTTTAGCCTCTTCCATGTGCCAATCTTTGGTCACTCTTGTCACTCGAATTCCTTGCCACCCTTCTGAACTCATTCTTTGCAATCGCCTTCAATTGTGCTAATATATAGGAGAGACAAGGAAAGGAGTCAGGACAAGAGTGGGGCATCACATGGCCAATGTAAGAAACAGGAAGGAAGACAACGGCATCGCAGCTCACTGCATGGAGTCTAAGCATAGTATTGGATGGGAGAAAGCTGATATGCTAGTGACTTCAAATTCTAAGAATGACATTGAGATGCTTAGAATCAATAGATGAACATTCAAGGGCCTGCATTTCCCCGGGTTGAAAACATCATTGGGAGGGACCTGAAACAACAGCTTGGCCGACAGTGGAAGTTTGATGAGCTAGTGAACGCGCTGCCCACGAAATACGGGAGGCTGCGAGGAGCGGAAGTTACAAATTCGTAGCACACGATGTTGGCGGTTAGAAATTCGTAGCAGACGATGTAGGCGGTTAGAAATTCGTAGCAGACGATGTAGGCGGTTAGAAATTCGTAGCAGACGATGTAGGTGTAAAGGGGCCGATACTTTGTCAAAAGTGCCTGAGGAAGATGGCAGTTTGCCATTGAAAATTTGCAAGACATTAAAGGTGTCTTCGTTGTGAAGTTTAGCAGTAATATTCTCCATGATTCAATTAGCAGTAATATTCTCCACGATTCACGGAATTGTGCGTGTATGGAAAATATTCCATGGCGTCCCGGTAACCAACCTGAAGCGTCCCGGTAACCAAACTGAAGTGTCCCGGAAACTTGCCCAAAGCGTCGCAGCTTCATACAGTAGTTACCATTTTAACGTCAATTTTCTGCCTTGACCGTCCCTCTGGTCCCTCAACCGTCCTGGTAACCACGTTACCAGGTTACGGAAGATTTTCCATATACGGAATTGTGACTCAAATTTGACGAACTTTCACAGTAATATGACGAGCGTTGTACTCTTATTTATTTATGTCTGGCATATGCTATCAGTTCTTAAGTTTAGCCTGTTACCGATCATATAACACGGGACTAAAAGCAGGCTTTTACAACACCCGATGCAGACGCTCACCAGACCCAATGAAAGGTGTTGGTTGCTATTGTTTATTTAGATTATTTTTAAGTACTCATGAGCTTCTAACCATCATGCTTGCCAGTAAACATCCTATAAATATGGCACAAAGGAAAGTACAAACCCCTACAAGCATTTAAAGATGTGAAATAAATTTAAAACAGAAATGCAATTTTAAAGATAAAATTAGTTATTCGTTACCCTAAAATAATTACTTTAGGTATAGGCTAAATACTGTTATTTTTGCTCTTCACGCTCAAATTAAGTTAATAATCATTCTACAGCTCTCCACCGTAGGCTGCTTAACTCCCAGCAATCTTCGTCATCTGTCCTAAAGCTATTGCCAATCCGGTTCGGCGATAGCAAGCTGATGGGTGGGTTCACTCTAAAGGTAAGTATTTTAGGATAAGTAACAACTAATTTTATCTTTAAAATTGCATTTTCACTTGTGTACGTCTTGTACACCTAGATTTCAAAGGAAAAGATCTTTATCCCAATAAACCTTGCAATTTTTTGACAGTCTGATTTTTCTGAAGTCGGAGGGGCTCAGAATGACAGTCTTCGTCAGGCTACCACATCACTGCTCAGTGCTCACTTCGTGGTGATCGTCGTGTTATTTGAATGGGACGTACTACCAGTCTCGGGGGGGGGGGGGCGCTGACGTGGTGACGACGTGCACTATTTATAATCGTTGTGTCCATCATAAATGTAAGTATTAGTACCATGTCACTCATTGCTGTTGACGTAATAACTAACCTCACTTCCAACAAAGTTGTGTCGCCCCTTATTGCAACGTACTCTACAGGTCGTCCGTCCCTGGCCATGTTTGATTAATGTCTCTCGTCTACGGAGACTTGGCACCTACGTAATGGTTAACTTAGTATAAGACGTGGAGGGTTTTCCCCTAAATGACAACACAGTGAAATTGACGATGCGTGGACATGGGAACTGACTATAATTGACTCATTGACTCAATGAAGTGTTGCTGTGTGCCGTTATGTTTTCCCTATTGGGGGACCATTGATCATAGATTTGAGAACTTACGCATTATGTCTCCCATCCTGGACGTCATTTGAGGTCTTTCTTTGACCTTCTTAAGATGTGGCAACACTGTTTATTTAAATCTCTGTGCAATAGGGTTTCATCAACCATAGGGATTACACCCAAATTCGCTTGTGTACCTTTACTTTGTCCTTTGCCGATGACAACCTGGTCCTTGGGCTGTCAAAAGCCAGAAATGCCAGTGGACGGTCTGGTAGAACGAGGTCCCTTTTCCTGGGCCACTTCCAAGCCAGAACCAATACTTCCAGGGGGCACGCCATTACTGGAATAAACCTCGTTTACTTTTTTGCAAATTTTACACTTTATTATCAACATCCCGTCTCGTTTTTAACGTTAGTTTTGTTTGCAAAGAAATTGGACGCTCCAGTCACCTTTCCATCACATTGGCTTTGGATTTTCCTTGTGTGTGAACTATCGTTGTCATCCATGCATGGTGACATGGCCCTGGAATTCACCCAACCTTGGCCAACGATAACATACAGATTTCAAACCCATTTTAATTTTTTATTCCCCCAAATTTCTCCGAACGAAATAATAGTTGGCGTGGTCAAAACAGGTTGTAACTCGGCTGACACCGTACAAACAATAGTGCAGGTAGCAAAGTTCAAGATCAACTCGTTGGGCGACATGGCCACCATATTGGAAAATTGAGGAGACAGTACAGCGTTCATTCCGAAGTTGCTGCATCACTTCTTCGCTGGTGGAAACTGGAAAACTGAGGAAACTCACGAAGTGGTGCCCTTCCCCGATTCACCTTTCCTACAGTGAAAGACTTGGGTCACTTAAATCTGCCTACTATTCGAGAGCGTTTCTCAAGAGGAGATAAAATTCTCACGTACCAACTTCTCCATGGTCTGTTTGATGTTGATCCAGACTTACATTTCTCGTGGAACACAGACCATAACCGTGGTGCCAGTTTTAGGCTTCTGGATCAAATTTCTAGATTCAACAGACTCCGTCGGCTTTTCACTGAGCGTATTGTGGTGCCTTGGAATTTCCTGTCTGAGTATATTGTTTCTGTTCCTATCCTGAATTGTTTTAAATCTCGCATCGGTGACTGGTGAGGTAATCAAGGTTTTTTTGTTGGGTGGGGTGTGCCATCCTTATTCTATTTTTATTTCCCTAATGGAAGACCTACTGACTGCACTTCGGATTGAACGGTGGTTAGTAAAGTTCCAAGTGCAGCATTAAAATAAGTAATTACAACTGCAATTAGAATTACAATTGAAACTGCCAGATTATTCACAGGGGGCAAAACCTCAGACGAATCAACAAGTTCAACAATCGGTTCAGCCTGGCATGAATTCGCTATTATTCAATTGGGATCCGATTCTGTCAACAAAATGTTACTTTTAGTCCAACCCTGAGAACTAGAGGAGGGACTAATACTATGTACGGCAGTTTAGCCCTTTTAGATAACTCTGCTGATAATGAACGTCCGTATTGCAATTGCTTTTGGTCCGATTTCCTTCATGTTCGTTCAATCTTTTTAAATAGGTCCTCCAAAGGTTGTACACAAACTCGGCATAAATTTAATAAAAAAATTCCAAGATTTTCATCGACGGCAAGCGGCTTGTTTACATCCTGGAGTCTTGAAATAGACAAACTCGAAATTAAACTGAGGTTTGGTATTTTTTGTAGTAGAGCACAAGCACGACTTACCAAAACGAAGGCCAAATGCATAGAGAGCATTGGGACAGATGGCTATGCCTGCGGGGACATGAGGCAGCCATCTGGCGGAGAGCTTGGAATCATTCTTTAATTAAATTTGTACATAAAGACAAACAATATTAAGCCTCTATCTAAAGGGAAGTATTTTAGGATGGGAATAAAAATAATCTTTAATTACCGTGGCATCCCTTTTTTCCATAGCCTTTACCCATGCACTGGACTCAATAGTACAAGGACGGACGGTTTCGGTACGACCTTCTCGGAAAAGGCGAGTCATGGATGCTTCATAAGTCAGATTGAACTTTCCAGCATCCTGTAATAAAAAAAAATACATAAAATAAAAGAAGCAACAACAAGAAATTTTGAAAGGGGGCAGTAAGTACACATGTAGGGAAGAGAGATAACGTACTATAATGCTGTTTCAACAATGAACTGCAACTTCACAGGCCTCAGCCTTAATTCTACAAATTTGAACTGATAACCTATGTCTTACTACTTTTATGAAGAAACTAATTCTTATTTATTGGAGAAGTAAATGCAAATCAAGTAAACAATATAAAGGGAAATTGGAAATAAAGCAATCAGCAAAAATCTTACTCTAGAAATATGTATATAAGTCACCTACATACTTATGTTTCATTGATACACGACCCATATTTGAATTGGCAAGCCAGCTTTCATGTCATACCACCTATACCGATATGGCCACTGGCATAAAGATCACGCAGCCCATTTTAAGGTCACAACTTTAATACTATCAAGGACAACATAGTGGTTCGGCCACCAAGTTCAACATAAGAAAGTCTTTGTTTAATTCTTGCATTGTTGTTGCATGGCCACTAGCTTTGGTACTTTAACAAAAACCAAGCCGAGCGTATTTCACGATGGCGAGGATAAATACCTATGATGCAAAACAGCTTGAAAATTGTTGAAAATGAGCAGTCTTCGTGCCCTGACAAGCGATAGTTGTATTTCAATCCTGTGCATAAACTGTATCAATGTGATAAAAGTGTGTGAACATTGTTGATTTTAGCCGACTACTGACTGCTGCCTACTAATTCCGCTCATATAAAATAAATTATGCGACAAATACGAATGAAATTTGGTATTCAACACTAACTCCAATACGTGCTTTTTATGGTTTGACGTTTGGGGAGGCATTAACTAAAAAGATTGCAATCATTGGTAATGCTATTTTTCCGTATGTTGGAAAACCGTCACCGGTGATCAAAATAAGCATTACTCGCTATTAGTGTTAACGAGTAACAATGCAAACGAACTGCCAGAAATAATCGGCAACACATCATTGTCGATAAAATGGACGTGCTACTTGTTTGTAGTAAGGCGCACGGCTTTGGGCCACTAAGCTTTTAATAAATCCGCAGCCCGCGCTACTTATTGTTTATGGTTGAATGCAAATCAGCAAATACTTCAATTTATATGATTAAGTCCTCACTGCAGCAATACTAAAAAAAAATTAATATCTCCGTTCGTATTCAATATTTTTCGACAAACTTGGCCAGATAGATAACTGAGCAGTGGCTAAAATAAGATGCCACAAAAAAAAAAACCTACAAAAGAAGTGATATCTAAAACAAAATCCACAAGGGTGAAAGAACCCACCAAGTTTCAGCCAATCAAAGTAGTGATATCAGAGCCAAAATGGCTGCCACCAAGTTGCTAGATTGTTGCCAAGCTAATCCCACCGACTATAACCTCACACGTTAAATCAAAAACTTGACCATTGTTACAGATAGTAGCAGTGGTGGTAAGGTTTTTTATTTAACCTTTGATCTAATACTCGGTGGGATTAGCTTGGCAACAATGCAGCAACTTGGCGGCAGCCATTTTGGCTCTGGTATCACTACTTTGATTGGCTGAAACTTGATGGGTTCTTTCACCCTTGTGGGTTTTGTTTTAGATATGATTTTCGCTGATGGCTATTTCTTATCTACCTTTCTATTATTTACAGCGATTTGTGTTTTATTTTATTGCTCCTTCGTTGAACCTTGTGAGTGTATATTGATTTCTATTCCCTCTCCATTGCTTATGACTGAGCACTTTTGATAGCATGGAGTCCTGAGGGATTGTTTGTTTTTAAACAGTATTATTCAAAAAAGACAAATTCAAAGGTAAATATAACCACAAGAATACCTTTGTGACAATACCAGTGTTATCCAATAAAAAATGTCTTTGACCAAAATAGTTATGGAAGTAGAAGTAAAAATTGCCAATACATTACCTCAGGAGTTACTTAACTTTAATAGCTACAGTAAAATCAAAAATTGGTTTCCCAATCTTAACATTGTTTAACCTAAAAAACCTAACAGAAAAGATATATGAAATTGGCAACTCAGCAATAAAACACATCTGTTTTTGCACAATTATCATTCTTTGAGTCAGGAAAACTGGCAACCGGCGATAAAACGAAAATTTTAACATGGTTTAAAATTAGTTTTTACTATCCTAAAATACTCACCTTCAGTAATTCATGCTAAAATCGCTTATTTTGGCTTATCATTGCCCAAAACCAAAAAATAAAATCTATTTTTATCGTCTCCGTGAGTTTCTCCCTCTGCCCGCCAGGCGCGCCACTGTGTCTACACACAGATGCGGCCGCCCTCTAGGCTAATCCTCACATTCGCTTATTGAACCTTTCTGTTCAGCGATTGCGGGGTGGCGGGGGGGTTTACATTACTGAAGGTGAGTATTTTAGGATAGTAAAAACTAATTTTAAACCATGTTAAAATTTTCGTTTCTTACTATCTGCAAAATACTGACCTTCAGTAATTCATGCTGACTTTGTCGCCCTGGCGGTGGGCGCTGAACATAACCTGAAAACTAGACAATTAAAAAAACCACAATTAGTCACCCTGTTACTAGGGAATTGGTCGCACCAGTTACCCACCTTTTACTGTGTGTGCGTCCTTTTCACTCTCCCTCGTCTGCCATTTACGTGACTGCCTCCACCTCTGTGTTGGCCGTCTGTTGTGTGCGTTGACTGTTGCCTGTGCGCTAGTTTCCCTGCGTGTGGTTTGCTTCCACCAGGGTGCACTTGTAATTTTTCCTGCGTGTGTTTACACTCGTGTTCTTGCTGACACTAGTGAGATCTTCGCTGCGATCCACCTCCCCGGCCCCTCACTGGGTGAATCTCTGACCAGCTACTACGTGTTCTCTGATCACTGTGGCACCACTTTCTCTACTTGTGTCCCTGAGGTAGTGGCTCACGAAGGTGTTCCGGTTGTTCCATGCGCATGCTGCCACCACCTCGTCCAGAGGCGTCCCGCAGCCATATGCCCACGAGGCTGCGAGGGCCCTTAGTTCATGCGCTCTTATGTTGCGAGGAAGATCCGCACAGTCTGCTCCCAACTCGTATGCTCTCCGAATAACCGCGCAGATCCATTTTCCCAGCTTGAACGGCGTCACTGCTTTGTTGATAGCCCTGTCATGCTTTTCGTCCACATGCAGGAACAAAGGTGACGGGCTTGTATCCTCTTCCGCTGGTGCCTCGTCCTCCGTCCGTACCAAATAGTGGCGGAGCGCGCGGACCGGGCACTGTAACTTTTCTTCGTCTCCCGTGTGCACCAACGGGCCTAGAGCTAGAATCGTGACTGGTGTAGGGGCCACATCTGGTCTCGAGTTCTTTGCCGTGAAGTGTGCAGGGAAGGACAGAGATACTTTGGACCAGTTCCTGGCAAAACGAATATGGTTCCGCCCCCTAGAAAAAGCCGCCACCTCACTCTGCCTTGCTGCTGAGGCTAGCGCTATCAGGAAAACGGTCTTCTGGGTTAGATGTAATATAGATGCCTTCCGAAGTGGTTCATATGGTGGACCCGACAGGCTCTTGAGGACCAACGGGAGGTTCCATTTTGGAAACAGTGTCCGTGTACGCGGTCTCGCCTGGTCAAATCCCAGCATGACTTTCGACAACAGACGATTTTCCACCACTTCCTTTTGCCCTAGGCACGACAACACCGAATTAATTGCCGATCTGTAACCCTTGATGGCCGACGGCGCCAATCCTGTATGGAAAAGACCTTCCAAAAAATCTGCAACGTTGAACTCGGACGGTCTACACGGGTCGACGTCCTTGTCCGAGCACCAACCGTACCACTTCTTCCATTTTGATTCATAGTTGTTACGCGTCGATTCTTTTAGACCAACTATGATCCTTTCTGCCACCTCCACGGAGCATCCTTTCTTCTGCAGGTTGATCCTTAAAGTAGCCACCCGTGAAGATGAAGAATCCCAGGATTCTGATGAAGGGTCCGTCCTCTGTGCTGTGACAGTAGTTTCTCCGTGATTGGTAAGGGGACTGGTTCCTCTTTCTTGAGTTCGAGGATGTCCGGGAACCAGGACGCCGCCGGCCAGAGAGGTGCCACTACAATGAATGCCCCGTCGGACTCCCTGATCTTGTTGATCACCGTCTGAAGCATCGAGAAAGGTGGGAATGCGTATGCAAACATTCCCCCCCACGGAATGGATAGCGCGTCGGTCGCCCACGCCTGCGGGTCTGGAAACGGGGAAACATATGCTGGCACTTGGTGGTTGAACCGCGTTGCAAACAGGTCCACCACTGGTTGACCCCACTTTTCGAACAACGCCTTGCAAATCCTCTTGTCGAGCATCCATTCCGTGGTTGGGACAGTCTTGGCCCTCGACAGCTCGTCCGCCCAAACGTTCAGCTTTCCCGCTATGTGTCTGGGTACTAGTGTGATGTCGTTCTGTTCGCAGAAGACCAAAAGTGACGACGTTTCTTCCATCAAGGATCTTGAG
This sequence comes from Lithobius niger, assembly GCA_023313725.1. Classification (NCBI taxonomy): domain Eukaryota; kingdom Metazoa; phylum Arthropoda; class Chilopoda; order Lithobiomorpha; family Lithobiidae; genus Lithobius; species Lithobius niger. Next base: position 26,020 of record JAHWFP010014871.1, on the reverse strand, counting down.
TGCGTGCCTCCTCCCTTGCGCACGTAGGCTACCGCCGTTGAGTTGTCCGTCATCACCCCTATGACCTTGTGTGCTACCATGTCTTTCCACTCGTGAAGTGCGTATCGCACAGCTCTCAGTTCCCGCAGATTGATGTGGAGGCTCATCTCTTGACTTGACCAGGATCCCGCCGTTTGTGCACCCTCTAGGTGGGCTCCCCAACCAGTCGCTGAAGCATCCGAGAACAATAGTTTCTCCGGAATTGGTTCCCTTGTTGGCACCCCTCGTTCCAATGTGGCAGGTGTCAGCCACCACTCCGCACACTCTCTCGGGAAATGCTGTAGGCTTATCCAGTCTTTCCAGCTCACTCTTGGATACCACTCGTCCTTCCTGAACCAATGGAGGGGCTTCACTTTCCACTGGCCCAGAGGTACCAATCTCGCGTTCGAGTCTGCGATCCCTATGGCCGATGCCAATTCTCTTGCGGTTATCCGTTCTCTCCGGAGAAGCATTAGCATCGCTGCTTTTGTGCTTTCTATCCTTTCTTTGGACGGTCGAACCAGCCCTATTCGAGTGTCGAACTCCGCACCAAGGAAAACGAAGACTTGCTGAGGGGTGAACCGTGACTTCTTCGCATTGATGCCAAGTCCCAGTCTTCTGAAGAGTGAAGCGCAAAGGTGCAATTGTCGCGTCAGTTCTTCTGCTTGTTGGTGCCTCACCAGCCAGTCGTCTAAATAGGCGTGCGCTCGAATGTGTTTGCGATGAAGTTCTGCTAATACCGGTTTCATGACTCTGGTGAACACTTGAGGCGCTGTGGCCAGTCCGAACGGGAGAGTCTTGAATTGGTAAGAAACTCCTCCCACCACCAGACGAAAAAAGTGCTGGACCTCCTTGTGTAGTGGTATGTGTAGGTAAGCATCCTCTAGGTCTATAGATGCTGTAAAGTCTCCCAGTTGGATTGCTTCCCTGATTGTTCCTATAGTTTCCATTTTGAAATGCTCTATGAGGATGTGAGAGTTCAACTTCCGGAGATTGAAAATGAGTCGCTTTCCGCCGCCTTTCTTCGAGATCACCCTCGCCGGACTCCAGAAGCCCTTGGAACCCAGCGGTGAAAGAATCAATGCCCCTTTTCTCACTAGGGCGTCCACTTCCTCCTGCAATTCCCTGTTTACCACGGTCCCTTCCATCCAGGCTGGTGGCTTGTCTGCCAGCACTGGATGGGAGGAAAACGGAGGATAATATCCGTGCCGAATGGTATCTAGTATGAAATTGTCTTTGGTCAGTAGTTGCCACTCTTCCAGGTGCCTTGATAATCTTCCCCCCACCGGACGGTGAAGCGGGAGAAGATCTATCTGGTGACCGTCACTGACGGTTTGACCTCCTTCCCCTTCCTCTGAAAGAGCTCCTTCCCCGAGCGAAAACTGCGTTACCTCTCCTGCTCTGGGAAGGGGGAGGGGCAGCCTGTTCTCGAAAGGGCGCGGAATCCAAAATTTTATCACCCTGCATCTTTCTTTGCACTCCTTTGGCTTCCCCTGGTCCGAAGCTCTGTCCTCTGAAGTTGCCAGCAAATCTACCAAATGGCCGCCTACCTCTTTGTTGGGGAAAAGATCCTCCAGTAGCACCGGACGGCTTAGTCTTCTCCTTGAGATCCGGAGCCAGTTCCAGCAGTTTGCCGTCGAACACTGCCGATGACGCATGAATCGGGAGCAGACGCAGTTGTCCCATCACATCCGTGGGGATGTGGGCCGCCGACTCTAGGAGGGCATCACGTTTCCTAAAAACCGAGTTAAGTAATAGCCTCGCCAACCAGTTCAAGCTGTCTTTCTGGAAGGATGAGGCCCTTTTCATGAGGTGGAGGCATTCTCGTACCGTCTCGTCATCCCGCAACTCGGGTTTGTTACGCACCAGTGTCTTGATGGCCGCCGTCGAAGCTGAATACACGAGCTCCGCGTGAGAGTTCGCCCGAATCCCACATCTAAGGATAGCCTCATCTTCGTCATGCTGGTGGAGAGGTGTCCGTATGAACGCCGGTACTTTCAGCACTGAATCCATTTCCAATTCTGCTTTTTCAGTGATATATTCTGCCTCTGGAAAGGTTCGGTATCGTTTCTTGGAAGGAGCGCCCTTACCCGTCGACCTAAAAAACATTTTGGCTTTCTTCGGGTCATGTGCTGGTAACGGTCTTGCCAGGGAAATTGGTCTGTCATCCCGCCGAGTAAGTGATTCGATGTTAAGCAGCTGCCTAAACGCTACAGCGGATTGGGGGAGGTGCAACGGTGCCACCTTCTTTTTGCCCGAGTTGGCTAGTGTGTCCATGGGAGGGTCCGCAGGGTCTTCCTCCGTCGGTACGGCCTCCTTGCCAAATCTCGTTTCCCTCAGATGCTTGAATACGTAGCCTGCAAACGTCTTCCAATGGATAAAACCCGGCCCTTCCTCAAAGGGATCGTCCTTATCTGTGGATTCTGGGTTTATTTCTTCCTCTTCTTGCCATTCACCTTCTTTTTCTTCCCCTTCGTCCTCGAATTCGTCCTCGAATTCATCCTCCTCGGAAAAAATATCATCTGCCTGGAATTCCTTTTTGGATTTCTTGCACATTGTTGCTGACACTGTTTCTGGATCGAGTTGTCTTTTCCGGTCAGCATGTCCCTTTAATGATGGATCGGGCATTGACAAACTTTGAGAACAACTCTTTAAGGCATCCCGAAGCACCAATAAGTGTTCTTCCAGTTGCGCGCGCCCGTAGCCCGGAATTTCCTTAGCTGGCGATTGTCGGCGCTGTGGCGATTGTCGGCGATGTGGCGATTGTCGGCGCTGTGGCGATTGTCGGCGCCGTACAGACTTGTCTTTCAGTGGAGACCTATACGTTCTCGGCGTAGCACTGCGGTCCGGCGACGTCTGCCTTCCTTCGCCCTGAGAGGGGGACCGCGACCTGCGGGGCGACGTGCAGCGCCGACCGTCGCTGCGATGTGGCGACCTCCTGCGCTCTGGCGACGCGCTGCTCTCCGAATCGCTCGGCGGCGTTCTCTCACCATCCGTAACCCACAGACGCTTAGCCATAGCAAGGAAATTTGCGAACCCATCGTCGTCCGGCGCCGCTCCTCGAGCTCCCGGTTTGCAATGCTCAGGGCGCCCCCTGTCGCCCAGCGATCTCGAGCCTTGCCCCTGTCCGCTCTCCCTTTTCTCGGGCGCGGACCGGGATTTTGACACTTTACTGCTCTTAACCACTGTGTCGGCTCTGTCCCTGCGGTCGCCTCCGGAATCCTTTCTGTCCGTATGACGACCGCTAGGTGTGGACGTCTTCCCGCTTTTCCTCGCTGTTTCGCCCACTTTAGCTGCAACATTACTATCATCGATCTGCCTATCGTGAGACGATCGTGACGGTTTGCCATTGCTACTCTTAAAATTCTCATTACATTTTTCCCCCTTCACACCTTTGCTACCTAAATTGGAGGCGGTAATCGTGTGGTCTTTCGTTGTAACCGAAATGCTCGACTTTTGGGTGGCCGAACTACTAGTTTTTAACTGCTTTCCCGTGCCATCCACCGTCAAACTACGATCGTTACTGTGTGAGGACACTTCCGCCGCCGCAGGGATTGACGGTTGCAAATTCATCCCGCTCGCACTATGGGTCTTTAGGAGGTCAGCAAAGGAAGCTAAAAGGTCGGATTTTAAAACGTCGATTTTCGTATCTAACGATTTATTAAGGTCTTTGGTAAGAATAGCCCTGGATTCATCGGCTTTCTGATTAGCTGTGACCGCCGCCATGTTTCTCGCCGCCATCACGACCGCACCCAAAGAATTCGGTGTGTAAACCGTTTGATCCGACGGATCGAAACCATCAAAATCCAGTGGTGAAACATCACTAGGGGTATCGTGAAAAATAGCAGGAGTATCAGGGTCATTTTCCATAAATTTTAGACGATCGTCAATGCTTAGCTTACCGGCCTTCTTTTCTTTATTAGCTCTTTTGTTGTCGGTTTTCCGCCATGCACGAAGAACGTGTGTAATGGCCGCCGCCTCGTGTAATGCACACAGATCACAGAATTTGTTTACGAAATCACATTCCCTGCACTTCCGACATGAAGGGTGTAAATCCTGCGGAGTTTTGACACATGTGCATGACGGAAAATTTCCGCCTTTGATCTTTTCGCGTATCCTAACTTCAGATTCACTCACGTCAGACATATTGAGCTCCAAGCCAGAAAAACACGTTGACACTTCAACGTGCCCAAGCGAATGTGAGGATTAGCCTAGAGGGCGGCCGCATCTGTGTGTAGACACAGTGGCGCGCCTGGCGGGCAGAGGGAGAAACTCACGGAGACGATAAAAATAGATTTTATTTTTTGGTTTTGGGCAATGATAAGCCAAAATAAGCGATTTTAGCATGAATTACTGAAGGTCAGTATTTTGCAGATAGTAAGAAATGACATTTTTGACAACACTAATCACACTTTCACCACCAGTACGAAAATTTAGCAGATTACTAAAATGTCGAAATCCACTTAAATTTTCGGAGAATTGTCCATTCTCCTTCTCCGGAAGTTAGCTTGATGCTCAAAAACGAGACCAAAGTTTAAATTGGGGTAAACCGACTGCAACATCACGTAGGTTAGGCCATCTTCGTTTTTGAGCAGCAAACAAACTTCCGAAGGAGAACGGACAATTCTCAAAAAAAGTTAAGTGGACTTTCGATGTTTTAGTTATCTAAATTGTCGTACTGGTGGTGAAAGTGTAGATTAGTGTTGTCAAAAATTATTTGAGTATCAGACTGTGGTTTCACCACCAAATTTAAAACCTTCCAACCCTCTGCCAACATCAGATTTTAAAAAATCCACTTTTGACTCTTCCAATTGTCTATCCATTCTGGCCCCACTTCCCTCAATTCGATCACCACTTTTGATGGAGGCTGTACTCTAGCCTTTAAGGGAGGTGGGCGGGATCCATGAGAATCGCATTCCAAACTCGGAAGAATTGCAATTCTCTTACAAAAAAAAGTTACATGTTTTCTTGTAGAACTGTCAATTCTATATCATATTCTCCTTAGCGGTTGTAACGTGGTTAGACTAGTCGTTAGCAAGTGACCACTACGACATCTTACACCTAAAGCAACATCTCCAGTATGTACGGTTAAGCACTGAGCTAGTACCAGCCAGTACGGATCATTACCTAAACTTGTAATGGGTTACAAGCAACATTAGTGGATAGCACCGAACATTATCACAGTAGTGACTAGCCAAACCAACCTACATGTAAAAATGTTCAGACAAATCCACATGAGCACCAAAAGAAAATCGCCCACATAACCCATTAAGTTTTAAAGAGCTTCCACTGCTAAAGAATAACATTCAGGTCACACAACACCATATACCACTCTGTAGCGAAGATGGCCTAATTTGGTCTCTTGACACATCCAGATTATTAGGCCTCGGTCGGCCTTGGACGGGGCCTCGGTGTTATTACACTAGTGTTGGTTTTTCTTACTTGATCATTGTGATATGGATCCCAAGTTTTCTTGGGGATTAAATAAGTTCCCTCATTGTTAAATACTGTAAACTAAATAGTTGGCAGTAATTAAACTGAAGTGTTGATAAATATTTGTAGCTATTTAATGTGATCCCAAGCTTAATTACTGGTTAGTTTAGTTCAGCTGCTTAAAATAAAAAATTAGGGATCTGTTGAGCCATCAGGGGGACTTTTGTGCGTTCTGAGCTGAAGGACTCCTGAGTAATGTGTTGGAGAACTGTCATCGCTGCCCCATGGTTGATGTGTTCAACACTTGGCTGTTTGTATTGACTTTTAGTTTGAGTTTGTGCAAGTATACAACAACTATTCAGCATTATTGTTATTTATGGCGTGTAGGCATTTGCTACAAATGCATAATAGCATAAACTACTGTATTATCACTCAGTGGACTGGACATTATTTATTGGACAAACATTGCATTCATTAGGCAATTTGCATATGGCATATAGAATCCTTGGGGTCCGCAAAAAGGCTCCGGGCTGGGCGTAGAAGCCCGGTCCCAGGCGTCTAAGGACAAGTAGAATCGAAAAGGGGGACTGGGCAAGGATGTAGAGATGGTTAAGGGAGAGCTCTAGAAAGCGACCAAGCGCGGCGGTGTGCTAGGAAGAAAGATGAATAGCGGTCCGCTCCGGACACTTATATAAAGGCATGCGCCCCGCATATGTGCAGAAGGGAATTACGAGCCCGGCAGGCAAACCAACTTTCATCGCTAGCCTCTATCGGGAAGGATAAGCTAAAATAAAACAGGTAATGGTAAGTTTTCGTTTGCAATAGAAAAAAAAATTAAATGAGGTGTAAGGCTTTGAATTTTCCTTCAAAGCACCTGGCCAAATCCAAGGCTTCACTTCAAATTGTGCGTGTATAACTGTTTCCACGTTAAATTGTCCCATTTAACAGCTCGTGTTATTCAAATGGCCTTCAATTTACAACCTTTCAGTTAAGAGTGTGTAGGGAAGCCCAAGCAGTAACTCCTCCCCACCTTCATGGTTACATAAAAGACAAAATAAGTGTATACTTCAGGTCAACAGATTTACAAACTTACCCGGTAATAGGCGAGTTGCAACGCCATTTGAATGTACGCGTCAGGACTGACGCGACACGTCTTCATAAATCCTTTGCCATAAGCCTTGTGCATCAGGATATGAAGGTCAACATCACTAAGGATTGTAATAGCCACTTGGAGGGATTCTTCAATTGTTTCTAAGCACTACAATATCAAAACAAGTTTTTTTTTTAGTATTTAAATTTTATAATACAGGGTGGTCCATAAAAACTGCAACATCGGAAATTTGTCTAAGTCAAGACAAGTCAAGTCAAGGTTTTTGCATGGAGTCCTCCCTGCGAAAAATAGTTTCACTTTGAAAACAATATTGGACCTCCCCTCTTGAATTAACAAATTTCTGTCATTGCATTTTTTATAGACCACCCTGTATAGTTTCCCATACACACTAACAAATACAGGGTGGTCCACAAAAAACTGACGACCCAAAATTTTCGAAGCCCAACTTTTCTACTTAGCACCCCTCAGAACCAGGAGAAAATAGAAATCAACCCTAATGAAATGGGAAGATTTCTGTCCTCTCCTGGTTCTGAGGGGTGTTAACTAGAAAAGTTGGACTTAAAAAAAATTTTGGGTCGTCAGTTTTTTGTGGACCTCCCTGTATGGGAAAATGAATTTCAACAGACAATGGAAAAACGATAATTAAAAGGGCAAGAGTAAAATTAGTTTTTACTAATCTACCTTCAGTAATTACGCTTAAAATCACTATTTTACGCTTTTGCTGCTCATTTTAATTTAAAAATTCTTATTCTTATTTTTTAAATCTTTCTCTAAAATTCTCTCCTCGTCCACCAGGTGCGCCGCGCCACTGTACCTTCCCAGGTTGGAGCCCTCTTCCCCCATGCCATCACAACTTCTTGAACTCCCTGGTTCAGTGAATGCGGGGCGGCGGGTGGGTTCATACTGAAGGTAAGAATTTTAGGTTAGTAAAAACTAATTTTTACTCTTTAAAATTATCGTTTCTTACTACCTGTAAATACTTACCTTCAGTAATTATGCTGAATTTGTCATTCAGGCAGTGGGTTTTTAAATCCCACTGAACCCAGGAGATTTCTACATCAATACATTATCACGACATTCCCCTTAGCAAGTTTTGCCTACATACTAAGAAGGATGCCTTCTAAGACTCTCCTGAACGTCTTTGTGTTCCACCTATCTCGCCAGAATGAATGATCCTTACTTCCAGGGCTTCATCACCTCTCGCCAGAATGAATGACTCCTACTTCCAGGGCATATCTTGTAATCTCCTCCAAACACCTGGCCTGTTACTACGTGTTTCTTGATTACTTCTATTCTGGTAGCTCCGCTAGTATCGCGGAGGTAGTGGCTAATAAAAGTGTTTTTATTGTTCCATGAACATACGGATATCACCTCAACCAGAGGTGTTCCACATCCATAAGCCCGTGATGCTGCTAACGCTCTCAGTTTATGAGCTCTTACTTCCGATGGTATGTCTACATGATTTGGGCCATTTTCGTATGCCCTTTTAATGACAGCACATAACCATTTTCCCATCTTAAACGGTGTCGGCACTCCCATTGTTAACACTTCATCACTGTTTCTGTTTACACCCAGGAACAGGGGTGTAGGTGGTTTTTCACTCTCTCCTTCAGTAGTTACTTGTATCGCTTGTGCAGTTTTATCCGGATAACATCTCAAAGGGCTGGTGCAGGACACTGTAGCTTCTCCTCGTCCCTGTGATGCACGATCTTTCTAAGTGCTTTTATGGATACTGGTTTTGGTTTCATTCCCGACTTGCAATTTTTCGCCTGGAAATGTGCTGGGAATGTCATTGAGACCTCTGACCAGTCTCTTGCAAAGCGAGCATGGCCGTTGTCTCTAGAGAAAGCTGCCAGTTCGCTTTGCCTTGCCGCAAGGGCCACCAAAAAAACAGTCATCTGTATCGGACACGGCATTAAAGTTGACTTTGCCGGTTCATATGGTGGGCCCGTAAGACCCTGGAGTACAAATGGGAGGTTCCATCTGGGAAAAAGTTTAACCCGTTTCGGTCTTTCGATGTCAAAGGCAACCATAAGTTTTATAATCACCACACTGGTTACGGTCGATGTCCCTTACGCACATGAGGACCGAGTTGATAGGCAACCTATTAGGGATGGCACGATAATCGATATCGCGAATCGCGATAAAAAAAATTGGTCGATTACCATATCGCGCTTTTTCGGATTTATCGAATTATCGTGCAAACCCCGATGCTTAAATTGTCATATCTCGGAAACCGTAATAGCTAGAAACACGCGGTTTGCGGCATTGCGTGCAGAATTACAAGGGCTCTCCAACCAAGTGTGCAACACTGTTGTTAGCCACTTTAGCCGATTGGAATTAGTTTAATGCAAACAATATTTAAGCATTAAATAGTAGCACAACTGTTAAAATTGTTTCTACATGGTGAAGAAGCAATGGACAATGGCAAGTGCATTTTCGTGTCTACTGTCCAAATGGCGAGTGCCACACAATTCACATTCGTGAAGGTTGCACTGTAGGCTTCAGCCAGGTTTTTTGTTTGTTAAGTTTTTTGTTTGTTAAATTAACAAAATTAAATTGGTTATTCCAGCTTCAAAATGCTTTATCGAGATATTATCGATTATCGCAATAATTCTAAAAATGTTATCGGGATAAAAAATGTATGTATCGTGCCATCCCTATGACCTATAGCCTTTAGCGGCGCTCGGTGACAATCCTTTGAGGAGGAGATATGAAGGTCAACATCACTAAGGATTATAATAGCCACTTGGAGGGATTCTTCAATTGTTTATAAGCACTACAATATCAAAACAAGTTTTTTTTTGTATTTAAATCTTATAATACAGGGTGGTCCATAAAAACTGCAACATCGGAAATTTGTCTGTAAGTCCAAGAGGGCAGAAAAAAAGCACACAAAGTTTTTGCATGGAGTCCTCTCTGCGAAAAATAGTTTCACTTTGAAAACAATATTGGACATCCCCTGTTGAATTAACAAATTCTGCCCTCTTGGACTTAAAGACAAATTTCCGATGTTGCAGTTTTTATGGACCACCCTGTATTATAAAATTTAAATACTAAAAAAAAACTTGTTTTGATATTGTAGTGCTTAGAAACAATTGAAGAATCCCTCCAAGTGCCTATTACAATCCTTAGTGATGTTGACGTTTGTAGGGATCACAATCGTTACACTTAAACCAATCAAACCATTTTCACCATTTTGCTACCCCTTCCTTGTAACCATCCTTCACGAGGTTCTTTACTATAGTCTCCACCCGTGAAGGTTCAGTGCCGACGGGTTTGGATGAATGGTTCTTCCTTGGTGTTGTGTGAGGAATCCCTTTGTGACCTCCAGTTAAATTGGTTCTTCTCTTCGTAGCTCCATGACTTCCGTAAACCACGGTGCCGCTGGCCACCATGGTGCCACCAGTATAAACTGTCTTCTGGACTCCCGAATTTTGTTGGCCACTTTCTGGAGTAGTTTGAAAGGTGGGAACAAGTAAGCCTGCATGTTGTCCCAGCTGAAAGACAACGCAGCCGTCACCCAGGCCATCTCGACCGGTAACGGTGATATGAAGCACTGCAGTTGTCCGTTGGACCTCGTAAAAAAGTCGATCATCGGTTGTCCCCAGTCAGAATAAGGCTTGGCACACCTGTGGGTCCAGCATCAACTCCGTAGTCGGTACCTGGGCACCCCTGGACAATTCGTCCGCCCACACATTTAGGTTTCCCGCAATGTGGGAAGGAACCAGAATGATATCCACTTCTAGACTGGCTTCGAGTAGTACAGACGATTCTTCCATTAGGGACATTGAGTGTGTGCCTCCTTTCTTCACATACGCCACTGCTGTTGCGTTGTCGGTCATGACTCCAATCGCCTGCCCTCTGAATCTCGGGGGCCCCCCCCCCCCCCCCACGTCTACACGGCTCTAAGAATGGCTCTCATTTCCAGTATGTTTACGTAAAGATTTTTCTCTTCCGTATTCCAGGTTCCTGACACTGTCTTCCCGGCGATGTGGGCTCCCCAGCCTAAACTGGACGCGTCGGAAAAAAGGAGTGTCTTCAGTGTGGGTTCCTGGAGCGGTACTCCTACGCTGAGGTTCTTTTGGCTCGTCACCAGTGCAGGCTCTTGGTTGGAAGACTGAAGCGATAGTACATCTTCCCAACTGTGTCTTGTTACCCACTCAGTCTTCCTGAACCAGTGCAACGGCTTCACTCTCCATTGCCCTAGTGGAACAAGTCTTGCGTTTGAATGTAACAGCCAAACCATAATGCTAATTCTTTCGCAATACAGGTGTATTTCTTGCAAAAGGACAAAATCTCCGCTCTCGCATTTTCTTTCCTGTCCGGAGACGGCTTAACGGTCATTAATAAAGTGTCAAACTCCAATCCTAGGAATACAAATCTTCGTGCTGGCTTTAACCTCAATTTCTTGGTATTTATCCCTAGTCCCAGGTGTGCGAAAAGGGGGACGCACATGTCCAGCTGACGTAACAGCTGCATCCTGGAGCCGTTTCTCAGAACCTAGTCATTCAGGTATGCGTGGACCCTGATGCTGTGGAGGTGCAAGTGTGCTAATACAGGTTTAGCAGTCTCACATACAAGTCCAAAAGGCAACGTAAATAGGTTTGCATCCATATTTAACCAATCTCGAGCCCATTGGCTTTCTGTCCCGTTTAAATACAGGTTTCAGTATCCTTGCGAAGATGTGTGAAGCCGTGGCCAGACCGAAAGGGATGGTTTTGAACTGGTAATATTTCTGTCCTGCTACCTGTCAGAACAGGTGACGGAGCGAAGAGGGCAGAGGGATGTTCAAGTAAGCATCCTCCATGTCGATCGAGACTGAACTCCCCTTGTTGGACCGCGTCTCGAATGGAGTGTAGAGATTGCATCTGGAAATGTTCCTTGTTGAGGTGTTGGTCCTGAGCTCTCAGGTTGAAGCCCCTCCCTACTTCGGGATCACCCTCGCTGGGCTCCAGACCCCAGGCGGTTGGGGGCCTCTTCCATGGCGCCTTTTCAAACTAGCGCGTCCACTTCCTCGATCAACTCTGGGGTTGAAGAATTTCCTTCCAGCCATATGCTGGAAGGCAATTTGTAGTTGCAGGGCAGGAAATCAGTGGTGGATCCCCTTTCCACAATCTCCAGTACGAACGGGTCCGTCGTTATTTTTTTCCAAGCCTGCAAATGATTGGACAGCACTCCCCCCCCACCTGCCGGTGAATGGGGGGGGGGGGGGGGGTTGCCTCGCCATTCCCAGTCAGTTTCGTTGCGCCGGTCGTCGCGCTCTGCTCCTGAACGCGCTTCGTCCACGTCTGAATAATCCTGCGCCTCGTCTACGTGGTTGGGAGGGGAGGTTCTCCTGAAATGGCGAATTGTCTCTTGATTTGTCGTTACTTCTTCGTGTCTCACTCTTCCCCTCATATGGTTATTCCATGGTCCCGACGTTTTCGGTGGCAGCCTGTAAATCGAGCTTCCCCCTAGGATTACCACGTTGCATCGGGGTGTTAGCGGCAGGAGCTTGCACTTTCTCCTTCAGTTCTGGAGTGAATTCAAGTAACGTCCCGTTAAAAAGTTTAGAAGACTCGTACACTAGAAGCAACCTGAGCTTGCCTGCGACGTCCGCAGGTATGCCTGTCGCCAATTCTAACAAGGCATCTCTGCATCTAAGCGTGTTATTGAGCAAAAGTCTACACTGCCAATTCAAACTGTCCCTATGGAAATCCGACGCCCTCTTCAATAGATGCAAGCTTTCTTTTATCGTGGTGTTCTCTCAAAGTTCTAGGTTCATGAGTGCCATGGCTTTGAGTATACCAATTCCACCTGCGAACTCGCTCGAATACTTGCTCTTTATATTGCATCGTCCTCTTCAAATTGTGCAGCCAGAATTTTGATCACGGATGGACTTTTCAGCATTGAATCCAATTCCGGACTACAGGCCTCGGTCAAATACTCTACTTTCTGATTAAGTCCTGTATCTCTTCTTGTTCGGAGCCCCTTTTCCGGTGGATCAAAAAAACCATTTCAACTTTTTTGGATCGTGCAGGGGTGATGGTTTTTTCGCCGATATTGCTTGTTCATCCATACGAATGATATTCCGTATTCAGGAGTTGTCTAAAGAGCACCGCTGATTGAGGGAGGTGTGTCTGTTCCAGTTTCTGATTACCCTAGTTGGCCAGCGTGTCCATTGGTGGGTCATCCATATTTTCACATTTTTCAGGGCATTCTTTAAAAAATCTTGTGGAACGTAGGTGCTTCATTGTCGCCTCGGTGAAACCTTTCCAAGGGATAATATCCCGGCCCCTCATTGAATGGGTCGTCAATCGTTCCTTCCTCTTCTTGTTTGTCATTATCATCACTCCTACCTCCTGACCTCTTTCTTTTTCTACTAATGTGGTTCCCATCCTGAAAATCACCGTGGGATTTATGTCCTTTTGAGTGCGGCTTGTTGACTGTCCGTTGCTACAACGTGGTACCCATTCGGAGCCTCTTAACAACTGGGCGGCGACCTCTGGCAACCTGGCGACGCCCTGCACTCGACAGCGACACTCAATGGCGACATGCGGCGACACGGTGATCACATCATGGCGTTTCCTTTTCTTGTTCTCCGTTGTCGCCGGTGGCGACCTATTAGCTACATTCTTTGGTGACACAGTGACGACAGCGCTAGTACCTAAAAGAGAACCTAGTGTATCGAGCAACATAGTAAATTTTTCCTCAATGGAAGTTACTGATGTCATTTTGTGCCTTTTCACGGTGCGATCTTTAACCTTATGATCGCTCTACTTTAAAACCGAACCGCTAACCCCAACGGTACTGTTGGTTTACGGCTCTTCGCCATGCCACCAGATCCTCCGGACTTATTTTTCTCCGAATGGCTTGTGTGTGCTACACTCTTTCCTTTTTTCACGCCGTCTCCTTGCGTTTTCCGGTCGGGAATAAGGATTGCCCTGCCACTTTTAGAATGACTTTTTCCGTCCATCTTGACATTAATCTTTTTTGGTTCCACGATCAAGATCCCTCTAGATCTCCTTTCGTTACATCAACTCTGGGCGGCGACATCAATACTTTTGGCGACCCCGTCACGATCGCCGATCGGTGGGACGCATGCATATTAAAATATCATCCATTTTAACACCCGCATTAACCCTTTAAGCAGCATGAACAACGACGTATATATACGTCGAAACCTTCACGGGAAAGTGCGGGACGAAAAATGCAATTGTTGGCTAAAATATCGACATGAGAAAAGCTTAAATTCGCTACCCGATATAATGTGCAACGATTTCTGTAAAAAAAAACATTGTTACCGATGTCTATAATTTTAAAAAAGCACTTTAGTTGAGTGTAGTCTCACTAAAAACTGCAAAAATGTGGTGTTCGTTCTTTTTTTCCGAAGTTCAAACGCAAAAACTTGGTCATTTTCGATCAGCGGTAGCGATCGAAGCATTTGACTGGGCGCCGCCATCTTGGGTTCATTGAAAAGCTGGAATTCCCCGCTATCCGGGCCTCTTAACACATTTTCTCAATGACCGTTTAACATTGGCCAATCAGGTAAAATGTAAGAAGCTGTTTCTGGCTGTCTCCAGCTGCATTTCCAAAGGAATTGAAGATCGCGTTCCCTCATTGGCCAATTGGCACCATGTGACCGGTTTGGCGCACTCTCATTGGCTGACGGGCGATTTCACAATGGCCGCCATGTCGCGCTTCGGATTTCACGTGAGCGCTTGTGTTCAGTGTTCGCTGTTGAAACTCAGGAGAAAGATGATGTTTCACAACATTAAAAAATTAAAACAGCAGCTTCGATGCACAACTAAAATGGAAAAGGAGCCTAAAAACCGTCACACTATCGCTTATCAGGTGGGAACAACGATTTTTAGCCTAACTATCGCCGACTTACGGACCCGTTTTTTCAATTTTTTGTTCGTTACAGCCCGTAATTAAAAATTTGGTTCTCCGAAACTATTAAAGCAATTTATCTGATTTTTTCTGTGCGCAGTAATGAATATCTGTTGCGTGCACGTAGCAATTTTAAGATAATCGTGTCCAATATTTTTCGCAACAATAAATATTTCGTTAGTGCCTTACTCCGGCATAGGTGCGAAAAAAAAAACTCGCTCCGTGCACGACGACAATTTTTTTCTTAACTCGCTCGTTAAAGGGTTAAAGTTTTTATCAACGTTAAACCCATCATCGCCAAATCATTTACGAGAGTCGTGGATTTTAACGGTTCATTCACTGGCGCTACCACTGTTTGTTGTGGGAGTAGGGACTTCACAATGTGATCATCTCAGCCATAAACGACCCCAACTTAGCGTCCATTCCTGAAAGCACGTTCGTCATAATCCTTTTTTCCACATTATTTGCGCCCGCAACTAACACTGCCACTGTAAATACTTTAAGAATTAGCTCTTTCCGATATGAAATATCGGTCTCGGTACCTAACGGTACACAACCGATTCCCTCTATGGATGTAACATTAACTTATTTAACAACAACAGTTTACAACGTCCATTTTATTATTATCAAATCAACTTTAGCTTTAGCCTAGCAGACGACACAGTGCACTTGGCCTCAGCCTCATGCATTTTTAATTGCTGCCAAATGTGGTCCTATCCAGATACTCAGTCAACATCAGTGGTCCGGCATCTAAACCAATCAGCTCCACCCTCAACCTCAGCATCCAATTGCACATCTTCTGCAATACAAAAGAACAGGATGCAGGCCCCTTTAAAAGCAAGGGCCCTGCAGATTTTCTCTCACTCCCGACTTTTCTGGACATCAAAAGCTACTAGCCACTGAGCCCTTAGGAGCCGGATTCCCAGCAGCATCAATTCAGAGTAAAGTAATATCGACGATCTTGGACTTGGCCAAATTTTAAAGGAGCTTCCCTCCTTTAGAGACTAAATCCGGTTTAGTGTTTGGAAAGGGTGCATCTCATAAGAGCCCCCTTTCTTATTGCCTTTAGTCCCGATTAATTTAGGAGTGCTTTAACTTGTATATTTCGAAGGTTTAACTGAATTTAACGGAGGGATGACCCTAAACCTAATAATCGAATTAAATAGCTTTCGGACGGTAGATCGTGTGGACTCCCTTACTTTGCTCATTACTTGCTTATTTGTGCTGTAGTTAGTAAAATTGCATTAGTGCCGGCCGGTACGAATTTATTACGTACCTCTTATCTTCGTTAAGACCTAACAATCGGGAATTACGAGAGATTTATACCACTGCTGTTGCCGATGCTGTAGCAATAATCCTGTCTTCATAGAATAATGCAATGTCAAGAAATTCGGGATCCGACGTCTCAACTCGTGACACGGAGGGAAGCACGTTGGCATCTGCTGTATCATTTTCCCTCATTTCCGCGCTGTACTTGTTCGCCGCCATATTGGAATCTTCTTCCCTTAAGTTCTCCGCTACTAACGGTTGGGTATTCTGGTCTCAGTACATATTTTTCTTTCCTTTATCGGTTACACTACGGGCCAGAGCTCCCTTTGCACATTGTAGCACTTTCTGGTCCGATTTTTTTCCACGTGTGGAGTATCGACTTCACTGTTGTTTCGTGATGAAGGTCGCATAGTTCACTGACACAATCCACTAAGTTTCATGGCCTACACTTTCTGCATCTCGGATGAAAATATCTTTGCAGATTCTGGCACTTGCATGACACAAATTCACTTGACTTCAAAAGGGCTCCAAGTTTTGCGTCAGATTCCCGAACTGACCTGATTGCTCCATCAAATCCAAATCCTCTCCAAAAAAACGTAAAAATAACGCTGCTAAGAAAACATACGACCATCCAAGATGACGTGCTCGAGAAGTGATGATGGAAAAGGGGGAAGAGGGCGCCAACCTGGGAAGGCACAGTGGCGTGCCTGGCGGGAGAGGAGAGAATTTTAGAAAGATTTAAAAAAAGGGATTTTTAAATTAAAATGAGCAGCAAAAGCATAAAATAGTGATTTTAAGCATAATTACTGAAGATTAAGTATTTGCAGGTAGTAAGAAATTTTTAATTTATAAGCACATGTTTGGGTTAAATTTATAGTGGATTAACCTTAATTTTGCTTAATAAAAAAGACGGCCTCACGCAAATTAGTGTTAGGAACTCCCTAACCGATAATCAGATATCTTATCAGCCGAATTTTCACCTTCCAATAACTGCAGAACTACTAACGATCTGCAGTTTTTGGACAAGGCTGATACTAATGGGACAACACAATCGTAAACAGATTTTGCTGTAGTAATTGTTCGGGCAATATTTTACAATACTTCCCCTCTCATTTTTTTTTTCTGTAATCACTGTATTCTCACTTTTTTTCTCCTCATTGCAAACAAGGAATATTTTTTCCTTTCTTTATTATCTCATTAATTGTAACTTCCTTTAAATTACGTCTTTACACAATTAGTCAATATAATTCAAGACTTATCTTGAGGCACTAGTTGCAGTTACCCTATATTAATAACATCAACTATACGCATTGTTATGGTATCGGTGTAGATTGCTGTTCTGTGTGTAGTGGGGCAGATAACCCGGTTTGGGTTTGGCTCCCTAAAAATATGATGTAAAACAATGCCCAATCACTTAAAGCGTTCCCTACAGCGCGATCGACACGCACAATGGCGGCCGCCATCCTGGAGAGATCGGCACCTTGTTCGGCAAATTTGTCAACCACAATGTCACTAACAACATCACGAAAGCTTTCACGAAAAGCCTGCAACTCATCCAACACAGTTCCCGTCGTTGCACTAATTAAATTCGACATGCCAACAGTAATTTCGGGAACGACAAAAACGGGAACAGAAACGGTCATAGTACAGGAAGCTAACGATAGGTCCAGAGGCGTCAGCGGAGCAGTGGCATGAAAATTGGGGTCCAAAACGTTTTAACACAACGTCAGCGGTAATAATGTAATGGGGGGGGGGGGGGGGAGAGCATCGAGCGTTGTTAACGCAGGAGCGCGAACCACCAAGCCAGACGCTCCAGGATCAACAGATAGGCATTCGTACAACATCCTGGAGACGCCGTGCTTTGTTCGGCCAACTTTAGATGTTGGCTTCACTGCAAAACATTTGGTATCAACGCAAAGGGGGGTTTTCTGCCAGAACCAAAGAAGCATCTTTTGGGCGGCAAACTGAGCTAGACGAAGCAGATCTAGATATTTTTTCTAGCAACAGAAAGCTTACACTGGTCGGTCTTAAGCTATGTTCTAAGTCAGCCCTATTATTTTACGTTCCTCAGCAGAATTGGACAAAAAAATGTCACAAAGGTCATCTGCTTCTTATGACACGATGAATGCCGGTCTCCAGGAGTTTTCTGGGTCGAGCAAGGGTTTTCGTAGTCAAACGATAGCGCCGTTTCGAAAGTCTTAAGTCATCTAGAAAAAAGTTGGAGTGCTAACATGCGACCAGCTTGGTTGAATGCTCACACGAATTGTGAGGATGGGTAGCGATGCAAGCTATGAGGAAAGCTTTGGAAAACCACTTACCAGGCAGTGAGCTACGGAAAACCACTTACACGTTGAATTTAAAGTATTTGAGCATTCAGCGTAAATAAACGATATTTAGCTAGTAACCGAAGGGAAGTATTTTCAGATAGTAGTGAAAAGTTTGAACTTGCAACAATTTCAGTTTTGCGCCATTCTGTATTATATTTCTTAATGAAAAAATTGATTACAGGCCATCAGCTCAAAATGGTGATCGCTTTTACAAGATGATCCATTGTGTTGGGAAAGTTGATCTGAGACGGGTTTAGTTCAGTAACATTTAACGTCTTACCTCCTTAGAAAAATCCCACTTTAGTCTCACTGGTGCTGGTGGCTCATGGGTCACTTCGCCAAGGCAATGACCAGTCTCGTCGTATCTAAAAATATATCAATACTTTCAAGCTCCCACTTTTGTGTGGGATACAGTAAATCAGTTTTGTTTCTTTACAGTTAACAGAATATGCTAGAAATACTAGAAATATTAAACGCTTATTCAACACCTCCAAACTAGACTTATTCAACACCTCAAAATCGGGCACAACAAAGAAATGGAAAAGTACTAGTGAAAACTGAAGAAAATGGTGTACCCTTTTCAAATACTGTATTACATGTACCCAATATCAGAGGAATAAACGGAGGCTCTAAAAACTAAAGAGTAAATTGGAGCAAGAGGAAGCATCCACTAAGTATTTAAAACAGACAATTCCCTTTACACATTTCCAATCAGAAATATATTGGCAAGTCTCAGAAATTCTGTGAAGGGCTGTAAAATTTCCAACAAGTTGCAGCTATAATTAATCTGATCATAGTCATGCGCAAAACTTGCTTTTCTGGATTTATTTAAGAAGTACGACATTCAAGAACATTCTGCACTGACAAAACACAGTAGCACACTCAACAAAATTCTAATCTCAAAAGTGTTACTTTGATATAAAAGAAAACCATGGATAAGTAGTGAGGTGTATCATCTAAAAAGCCAAATGTAGCATCCATAATAGACTTAAGTTACATCAATACCAAATTTAGAGATAAGATACAAAACAAATACCGATACAGTTTTAACAATTTTGCCAATACCAGCGGTACAGATACAAATATCTAAAATATGATTCCTAATTTTGTATCACGAGTAGTTTTCTACAAAAAAATCAAATTATTATTTTTTAAAAATTCTAAAATGGTAACCAACAGTAGAAAGGTAGCTAGTGAGATATTCAGTGATTGATTCCCTGAGCAAAACTGTAGTAACTGTTTGTCTCCAACGGTTCCAGAGTTATTGCTATATCAGCAAAAGTTGTATACACCGATCCAATCCATTATCGTTATCCTGTAATCTCAGAAAAGACCATTACGAGAATGTTCCCGAATCTTATTCTGGAATTATAATTCTAAAGTAGGTAGGAGCAACCCCTCAGTGTCTGGGCCATCCATTTAATTTTAAGACTAAAAAATGAAACTTTAATGCTTGAATTGAAGTGCGTCAACCAAAGATTTTGAGTGGAAGAACAACGGCCTCCTGTTTGCTAAATGACTAGCATTCAGTCACATTGGTCTTCTTTTAGACTACATACTATACTGTCTATGCATGAACTTGCAGGCAATTTGCCTCTGCAGTTGACAAAGTTTTCCTAAAACGTGCCGTTAAAATGCTTTGAGGTGTTGAAAAAGGCTGAAGATATTCACACTACCAGTAGTAGTAAAATACACATAAAATAGCTCGCTTAAATATTCGTGAATATTTTACAGTGCCATATTTTTAATTCCTTGCGCTCGAGTTGATCACTTGTGACACGAGCTACCAGTTCAGTGTAGTCAATAACGTAACGTTAAATTTGTCGTATTATCTTTCTTAATTATTTCTTAAGTGGAAGCCAACTGAAATTCAAAAAACACATTTCTAAACAAGTTAAAACTTTTTATGAACTGTTTTTTTATTTTCAAAACTGCTGTAAAATATCACCGCAGTTCTTATAAATGTATTAAAAGGCATAATTAATCTCTAAAAGGTTATTATTGTTAATTATTACGCTACAGTACATACAGGATTCAAAAAAACAGACCAGTGGCAACAATAGATTTAAAGCTACATCTTCCCAGCAGTAGTCAAGAGTAAAAAGTCCACCAACATAGGCTGCCACTGCACAGCATTGGGAAACTAATACGACAAACATGGATGGTAATGGATTGCAAACGGAAAGATAAAAAAGCGCAACAGAAATTTTAAGCTTAAAAAGTTCTCCCTAAGATGTACTAGTGAAGGAAATAGTGAGAAATGGATGAGGGGGGATAAACAGAGAGCTGAGTGTAAGAATACAGTGTACGCTCTTCCTTAACCATCAATCACGCTTCTCTACTTTGCAAACAGATTTCCAGGGATAAATATTCTAAAAAAGGAATGCGTACATATTTTATTGTCATGTTCACTTACGACAAACTGGATTTACTCTTATCCAAGGACCATTATATTTTTTGGCCAACAACTTTAGGAACTTCGATCGCGGGACATATATTTTGGTTTGGTAATGCCCGAGAAACGACCTACAGTGTGGCCTCTACTGTGTAACTGCAATTTTGCTAGTGTTAAAATTCGTTGACTAGGCTACTTTATTAAAAAAAAACATGTAATCAGGGCTCGAAATGAGCAGGCGCAATGGTGCACCCTGGACATGGACAATCAAACAACGTCCAGCCGAGAGAGTTACTAGGGATGCCAAGAATTGAACCTGCAAAATCTGAGAATAGTTCACCACAAAACTTACAACTTTTCTTGGAGATGCTGTGTTCATGATATTTACATTTGTTTTACAGAATAAATACTAAACCATCATGTAGAGAAGACTAAACTCTTTAAAAATTCCCCACGCAAACCTTTTTTCCCCTCATATTTGCTTGCTGTGTAGCTTGGCTTGTTGCAGCAAAAGCACTTGTTTTAAAATGTCTGTATTATCAGAGAATGATTTTCCACGGCCACCAATCACAACATTCTGCAGGAACAAATTGTCGTTTTCTGCGGCCAATTTAAAAAAATTATATTAAGAAGAAAAAAGTTAAATTTTGGTGTGTGATCGGTCGCGCAACAGCTAAACAGGTGTAGTTGGTTGCTCACAACAATTTTTGTGCATCTCAACAATATAGAATTCACATACAAGTTTAAATTTATGCCTTAAAATCTGCTATTATGAATACTTATTCGATGAAAAAAGCCAAAAAGACAAAATCCGTTAAAATCCGCGAGTATTTGGAATCTCTGCGAAAATTTAAACTATCCGCGATTTTTAAAATGGTGCCACTAAGAAATTTCAAACTAAAACGATTACTGTTCATTCTACAATTTTTTGAAAATTCCACGATAATGGAAAATCATTGTCCCCGATGGATTATGTACAAGATGTGAGCTTCTAAAATGGCAAGACTTATCGTAATTTTACTTTCAGACAATATTCATGCTTTTTATTGTGTATGCTGGTTCTCAACACTTTAAGTGGAATATTTTTTGTTTGTGAGTATTTAACATAGTTTACATAAAATCTAATATTCTTCACTCGTGATAACCTCTAGTGAATTAAGCAAACACGGTGAGGGGAAACAAAACCACCACCCACGTGCATGGAAAGATTAATTTTTGCCGAGAAACTGCTTTTTATTTTTTTAAATAGCCTAAATAAATATAATTTTAAATTTTGCATCCTTGGTAAATAATTCAAATACTTATCACCGCTATTCTGACCTGTTAGCAACCAACAATGCAGGATACTAAAAAGGATGGAGAGCAGAAACTCCCCAAAAACAAAATCGGTCAAAGTGTCGGGGCTCAAAAACTGGCCGTCTAAACATCATGAAAGAGTTGTAAAAAGTGCTACAGCACAGTTTGAACTTATTTAGCATAGGCAACTAATTAAACCTTTCATTTATGAATTATTTCTGGTTAATTTTTTTTTAAGGTCTGTCTCGGGATTCGAACCGGCATTCACTTGGTTTGTATGCAAGGACGCTGACCACTAGGTGGTTGCTGCTCGCTTTGCTTGGGGTCCCGGGGCCACCTACAAAGCTTGCTGTGCACGTGAGGACTTTCTTTTCGCTGCATAGTAGCTTTCATTATTTGAGAGCACCATGCGCTGAAGGGTTAAAGCCATTTTAGTTCAGAGGTAAAAAGGTCAAAACTGTTTTTGAGTTGACATTTTCACCTCTAAACATAAAACCTCAATGTAAAATGCCGATTTTTTAGTTTTTAGTTCAACCAGTAAAATCCTAGCCAATTACTGAAGTAGCCAAGTTCACTACAATTAAATATAACGATTTGGTAATGTCAAATTTCAATTATAGCTAATAAAATGGTGGCCAACTTTTTAAGATTATGTAAAATGATATTTTAATTTGGGGACACAAATGACATCAGGGGGTTCATTATATGTATTTTGTTATTTCGCCGTTCAGGTTTCACATTAAACAGTTTCTCATGTATGAATGAATGGTACACGAAGTTTTAAATCAGGGCTCGCACACATAAAAGAAATTCTTTACAAGCACTTTAAGGACTTAGAAGCACTTTATCATGACCATTTGCAAGCACCTTTCAATAACAATAGAGCCTAAAAAGTCATGCTTCCAGTATCAATTTGATTAAGTAGGGTAGGTTAGGTAAGATTTTTTTAATAAATGTGTTAATAATAATGGCGCAGTACACTCATCTTAAAATTTTTTTTAATGTACCACTAAAAATTGAATTTTAATGCTGCAAATTAAATTACTTTTATAAGAGACAAATCGTATTTTCAGGCCCAAAATAAGCACTTTTATGGACCATTGGACCATATTTGGACCATGTAAGGACTTATAAGGACTTTACAAATGCCAACACCAACGACTTGTAAGCACTGAAGCACCCTGTGCGAACCTTGTTAAATTTATCCCTTTAAAGGTTTTCTTACCAGCTTATCATGGGCTCGAACATCTTTAAGCCTAAAACCACCCAAAAATTATATCCTTTGTTGTGATCGACTTATTTGGGGTGAAAATTATCTATATTGGCCTTGGTTTAAATTTCAGTCGCCAATTGAAACTAACAATCTTTAACCAAAACTATGCAAGATACAGATTCTCAGTTTGGCATTTATTTATCTAAAGTTTTAGGCAATGAATCTGAAGTGCTGTTTTAGTTACGTTTATTTTGTTTTGAATTACTAGGCATCCACAAGAAGAAAGACCACTAAAAGTTGTTGCTTGGTTCTTAGGAATGGTAATGAAAAAAAATGATGCGGGCATAGTTTTTTTTTTTTTAATTTGTAATTTATTACAAACACGGGCGATGGCTTTTATTTTTTACGGGGACTACGGCTTAAAAAATAATTTCTTGTGCTAAGCAAAAAACCCATGCATGCACTCTTTGAAGACAACCTAATCAACTTTTAGCGGCCTAAGAACGATATGCATGCGTAGTACAACTACATTTATTAGGAAGCTCTTTCAAAACAAAATTTTTTTTCCGTGTGGGTGGGCATTATCCTTCACCCTCCCCCCTCTCCTTCATGTCTGCTTGAGCTTCCCCTGCATAAGGCCACGCAAAAAAAATTGTTGGGTTTACGGGCGAGGTTGCAAATTGAAGCACCAGGCAACCAGGCATTTTATTTTATTTTTTATTTTATTTAACTAACCACATTTCTTTGACATGTACCTAGCTCAAAGCTGAAAGAATATGAAGTCAGCCTAAAAAAAATGTAATATTGTTAAATATGTTATTTATGTCATCTAATATTCAAAGTTATTTAGTTTTTGTTAAATAACTTCTTAGTGGTACGAGCTAGAGGTTTGAAATTGGCACCATTCGAAAGCTCGTTTCGAGGCGGTTAAAATGGTGTACTGGAATGTCAAAAACGGTCAATATTTGGCGAAAATGTGATTTTTAGCGGGTGAACCAAGTTTCAAATAAAAAGTTTTTACCCGCGATAATTTAAAGCACCCGCACGCGCCTGTAAACCAAACAATTAACTTTGCATGGCCTAATAAAAAGCATGAATGTTCTCGGAAGTGAAACTCCATTACGTCTTGCCATTTCATAAGCTCATCTCTTGGACATGCTGCAGACATTTTACGATACCTTTGCTTATGCTGCAACAAGCAAAGAAAAAAAAAATGGTAGGGACTTGAACGACGGTGCTTGAGAAACATTTCTTTTTCTTTTAACTTTTAAGTGGCATTAAGAGAAATTTGAATTTATCCTGGAAGCAATGTTCGTGTGGGTTAACCCGCAAACCCCCTAAAAGCAAACCTACCTCAGATAAAAGTTTCTAAACTTTTTTTTTTTTATTTCTGGAACCCCTTTCCCCCGATAGCCAAATTAATCCTTCAGCAACCTAGCCTACATATATAAGTCTGGCGAAGTTAGACCAGAACTGGCCGTACACCGGTATGGCTTAGTCATTTTAGTCATTAATCAAATTCGTTTTATCTTATTACACCGTAGCACAAATCGATAATCTCAGCAGCACGAAATCTGCTATAATGGTTTCAATGTTAAATTTATTGGTGTTTTGCCTAAATTTCATTGATGTACACGCAGCATAATTTCAAGGAAATCAAAACTTAAGATATTTTCTGATACCCACAGCACAGGACTACACAATGCAAACAAAAGGAATAAATTTTTCTAACAATTACACGGTTAGTATTCACATTTCAAAAAGGATAAATTTTAGCACACGTCAGTAAAATGTAAGATATAGTTTGTCAACATCTATGTGTTTTATTGACGCAGAAGCTACGAAGCGAGTATTAAACAAGAAAATTAGGGGTTAATAGATCGAAAAGAGTTGCGCGAAATGAATAGGAAGCTGCCATGCAAGCAATTTTGCAGATGGGTAGGAATTTGTTAATCGAGAACGTGTATTAAAAAAAGAACCCATTACCCATCAATCTCATCTCCAAATGCGTTTTCCCACATGTGTCCCAATATGGGTGCATCAGCCCTGTGGTGAGGTGAAAGTTTTAAAAGAATAACGGGAAAGCACAAAATGAAAAGAAAAAACTTAATAAACAAAAATACAAAATTAAAGCATTAAAATCCCACGAAGTGAACCTGGAAGGCATCAGCAGTCCCTTTTGCCATAGAGCCAAAACATGCAAAGGAGGAAATCATATTAAGTGCATAATAAAAATAAAATCGCATAGCACCAAATGAAAGCACCAATGGCAAATAAAATCTGGCAAGAAAGGAAAAGAACCATATATTTAGCCGCAATCCAACCAGTGCTTTGAGGCATTAAAAAATTAAATTGAAACCGTTTTACCGATATATTTCATCTGCAAGTATATTTTCCCACATGTGAGACCAAACAGGAGCATCTATCCTAAATAGGCATACAAAATTTGAGAAAAAAAATTGGCATTACAAAAGCACAGATAGGGATCAAAACGGAAAGATGACCTGAGATGGAAAAAAGCATGATTTTTTTTTTACAAGCGCTCGTACAGAAGAACCCAAACAAATGCACTGGTTGGCAACGCACGACACTGCAAGAAGAAACATAAAGCTGAGGCTTCTTAGCCCGAACAAAACTTCAGCATGGAAAAATGTAAAATTGAAGTTCTTTTATAATCCATGTGGGAATTATTTGAAAATTAACTCTTAGTTCACCTGGCTTCATTTTACATTTTTCCTATTATCCACCATATTCAAGCAGTTCTTAACTGCAAGAACCTCAGATAAGTTGACCACTAACTCGTACCCATAATTTTCGTCAACATCTCTGCTCATGACGAATTCCCACATGTGGGATAATATGGCTGCGTCGGCCCTGTGTATTTGAAAAAAGACAGTATTATTATGGTCGACACGTCGCACAACACTTCACTAAACCAGTGTCTTCGTCTCACCTAAACTGTATTTAGCAAAGCAAACCTGTACTTCTGAGCAAAAATAAAACTCAGGATTCTACTTCAGACATTTTCATAAAAAGTAATCTTCGGGTGTTATGACTAATCGCTTAAGACAAGGCCGATACAT
>JAHWFP010014870.1:8476-28393 GCA_023313725.1 Lithobius niger | reverse complement strand
CATATGATTGAAGTCCTCACTCCAGCAAAAATGATATTTTTCGACGAAACTTGGCCAGATAGTAGATAAGTATGGAAGGTATATTTATACAAAAAATGATGCAGTTCTGTGCATGAGTAAAAGAGTAGAGACCACACGTAAATTTGAAAACTGTTCGCCGACTGTTGTTGGTCTTGGTCTTGTGTGACACCGTTTCAGAAAGAAAAAAAACTACAGAACCTCCCTAATATCTGAAACGTGGTCTGAGCCAGAATTTTCACTGGCCTTCATCCTCAAAGAGACCACTTTTTCAATTTTGTTGCACGTGTTATGTCTTTGCTAAACAGTTGAATTGAACAGCTAAATTGTTGATGCGTAAAATGACAGTGTACTGCGAGAGTGATTCGGAGGTGTAATAGTGTGTGGTATTGTGCGCAGGTGTAACAGTGGCATGGATTTGAACCATCTGGTTGTGTGTCTCAGGTGGATTTTGTTGATTCGGTGTATTTGTGTTGCGTTTGTAATTAATTTTGTGTGGTGCGCACGACCTTGGGGTCAAGGCTCCGATGAATAGATTGAAATTGAAATTGGAAGAATCCGTGTTTTAGTTAAACGCATGTAGTTTTAAACCGAACGAAGCTACCTTGTTAATTTCGAGGCCGATAGGAAGGAATGGCGTATTTTTTTCGTAGATTTCAAAGCTGAAATCGATTGTTTCAAAGGGTTCAAAGAGCTTTAGCGAGCGTTAACCACTCCTGGTCATCTACCCGACGAAGCCCTAAGGCCCTATGTCTGCTAGATTGTTTCAAAGTGAGTAGCAACAATCACTTCATGCGTGTGAGTGCACACCTTTGCAAATGAAAAGAAAAATTATTCACCTGCGCCATGGTTTTTCGATCAACATCCTTTGGGTAACGCAACGCCCATCGCCCATCGCCCATCTGCAAAAACTACTTTGGCTTAAAGAAACATAAATCCCTGTTGACTTTCCTGCATGACTCAGTTTTGCGACATTAGTTCAAACGTATGTAAATGTTGCCAACACATTCATTTTCTTATTTTTTCTTGCGTGCGAGGTGATTTGGCGACATTAACTGTAACCTGTGTAAATGTTGCCAACTGCAATCTCATCTGGTCGCAGGATATACCGAAAGGAGTTATGTCCTTTTAAATAAAGTTTTTGACGCGCGTAGAATGGATGTATCCCAACCTTTACCCAATGGACGCTGATCGAAAAATCATGTCCGCGCCAAGTTAGGCAACAAACATCACAATCAATTCAATTGTCGAGGACATAAACCATTGCAACACGGCACCATAGCAATAAAATAGGTACACGGATTATAAACAAAAACGTCAAGTGTGCAGTAAAAAAAGGGTTATATGATTGCAGTTTCACTTTAATTGTTAAAAGGTGCACGAATAAAAATTGATGATTTTTAATTGAAGTAAGCAAATGTACAAGAGAAAAAAACTGCATCTGTTTAAGTGCTGTCGTGCCAAACAGACGCCAAACCAGATATATTTCGACCAAACTTTGCCAGATAGTAGATAGCAACTTTTCCAAACTTTACACCAACTTTTATGCAATTCCGTGCAATAGTAAACGTAGGGAGCCACACGTAAATTTGAAAACTGTTCACTTGTTGTTGTTCTGGTTCTTGTTCTTGTTCTTGGCTGACACGGTTTCAGAAAAAAACTACTGCACCTACCTAAAATCTGAAACATGATCTGAGCCAGAAATTTACCTGGGCTTCAACCTTACAGGGACCACTTTTTCAATTGGTCTATCCATTCCGGAGTTACGGGACCCTAAACGATCATTTTGATTGTTTTACATTGTTTTACCCATTGTATTTAGGGAACAATGCCACTCAGCAAACTCCAGATCCATTCTTCGTGCATGCAACAATCGACTGCATGCATAAACCTTTATAGCGCGACACCATAGCCGTAAAAAAAAGGTACACGGATTACAAACAAAAACGTCAAGTGTGCCGTAAAAAAAGGGGTCATATGATTGAAGTTTCATTTTACTTGTTAAAATATACACGGATAAAAATTGGTGATTTTTAATTGAAATAATAATTTTCTGAATAATAATTCAGAAAATTGCGTCTGTTTAAGTGCTGTTGTGCTTTACCAATCATATACGTTACGTAAAGCACAACAGCACTTAAACAGATGCAATTTTCTGAATTGTACATTTGATTATTTCAATTAAAAATCACCAATTTTTATCCGTGTACCTTTTAACAAGTAAAGTGAAACTTCAATCATATAGCCCTTTTTTATGGTAAACTTGACGTTTTGTTTGTAATATTTTATTAGGTGAATCAAACGGAATGTAAATAGCCATTTACTTATTTGAGTAACATCCCAATAATTCAGTAATTTTGTAGAGTGGCCACATATTTAAAAGATACACCTCTCGTGAGTTTCTTCCTCATTATTGCTGCTCACTTGCCACCGTCGGTATTTTTATTTTTTATGGCATTTCGTCGTTTAAAATATATATAAAAAATTATTTTACTGATGTTTCCAGAATAACTCCGGTGGTTTGGGAAGAAAAGATGTTTAAAAAAGACCAGCCCTTATGCCCATCAGCTCTATATAGGCAGAAACAGCAGTAAGTCCGATCACTTGCAACTAAAGCCTAAGGAGTACACAAATTATACAAAATAATGCAACGTACTGAGGCTATTCGTGCCACATTATCATGCTTTCAGAGGTGGCGTCACAGTTGGGGGGGGGGGGGGGGGCAGGGGGACGAGAGCCCCCCACCCTCCCCGTCGGGGAAGCCTTGCCCTCCTACAGGGGAGTAACCGAGATCATCGTCGGGGAACAGCCGGAAAACGGGAGTCTACTTGACGACATAAATTCGGGAAAAAATTTGGGGGGGGGGGGGGAAACAGCTCAAAAAAGAGTTTGCTGTTTTGTTTGCCAGTATAGTCCTACTATTGCTCCTCCGTAATTTATGAGCTTAGTTAATGCAGAAACATCAACTAAATATGTACAAAACAAAACTTTTTAAGGATTATAGCTAAGTTTTTTCGTCGTTTGAATTCATGATACCAATGAAAGGAGCGAAAGTCGTATACAGTAAGTGGGTAAACTGAAAATTGATTTGCTGCGTTAGACCGTCAACGCCATAATTTAGCAGGCAGCTTAGTCACGAGACACGTTTGGGATGCCAACGCCTTACCAGTTATCTCTGAAAGGAGAAGAACCGATTTTAAAAGCCAGACGTACAACGCGAAGTTTGTGAGGGGTCACACGGACCCCAAACAAATGGAGCAATAACAGCCCCATGGTCAGAGTCCCGGCCTCCTAACCAAGAGGACGCCAACTCACTTCAACGTCTAACCAATACTTGACTTTAAAAAAATTCACTGTGCTCACAAATGGCTGTGGGCCTTTGAGGGCCAACTGTGTGTTCTTGCTACGGTTATAGCTGAAACGTCAGCAAAATTTGTACAGAACAAGTTCCTTCCAAGTTTTCGTCAGTTGAACTCGGATAACAACATAAAAACCGAGCAAAGAATCATTGAAGACTAAGTTGCGGCTTAATTTGCTAGTAGCCCTTTTCCTCTTAGCCCATCGCCACCGTGATTTAAAACTAATTCTCAGTTAATTCAGGAACGTCAGCTAAATCTTCCACCATTTGAAAAGTACGCAACAATACTTTTCAAACCTAAATTATTCAGCGTTAGTTAACGTTAATTCATTAATATTTTTTAAAATTTGTTTAATTCATCAGTTAATTTAATTTGTAAATAAAATGTATGAAGATAAACTGGATTTTAGTCACAATTAGGTTTTTACGTCCTCTCATGCTGAAGAATGTTTACGAAAAAAAAACGAAATTTGGTTAATAATGTGGTGCAAACGTGTCACGGGAAGCCGAATATAGGCCCACAAATA
Source organism: Lithobius niger (assembly GCA_023313725.1). Classification (NCBI taxonomy): domain Eukaryota; kingdom Metazoa; phylum Arthropoda; class Chilopoda; order Lithobiomorpha; family Lithobiidae; genus Lithobius; species Lithobius niger. The sequence continues at coordinate 24,490 of JAHWFP010014870.1, read as the reverse complement.
GCGTAAAATGCTTACAGCGCTTCCCCAGACCCTACAGCTGGTTTGGCCGGGGCCCTGCTAGAGTAGAACAAATTTTGACAAAAAATGTTCATTTTCTTTGCCCCCTTGTAGGGGAATCTTTGCCCCCCTGTAGGGGAATCTTTGCCCCGCCCCATCTGGAGGTTGCTGGCTCCACTCCTGCAAGCTTCACAAGCCAAGTAGCTTACGTCAAAATAACAGCATCAAATTCCACTTAGCCTAAATCAATTACTAAACAAAGCACACAATCGTGATATTTTAAAACTAATTGCCACGACTTATAAAACGTATAGAATTTATAGGACTTGTCGAACGTATCATGGCGCTCATAACATTTACAGTCCTTTTTAGAAATATTTTTAAAATTTTGTCACGATTTTTTTTGATTGTATGCTTCGTTGTGTTAATCCATAGCAATGGAATGGAATGTGTTTATTTTGACTTGTGATGCTTGAAAATGTAGTGTTTTATTATTGTGTATGATTTGTGCACTTCTTTGGCTTTAATTATTAGTAATTGACTCAAATGGTATTCTGTTTTTGGACTGTTGTCTTTTGGTGCGAGTATACGTGTGTGCTAATAGTCATTAATCCTGACGAAAGGTGGCAGCGTAACACCTATAGAAAACTCGTGTTGTTTAGCTTCCACGTGTCATAATATTGGCAAATCAATACCCCGCTGCTTGAGGTCATCTCTCTCTGACATTGAGCTCTCCAGGAAATACTGAACGAAGAACCATAAAACTACACAAATATACGCAACGGATAATATGTGGTGCATCAATCATTAAACGTCAAGTAAACACAAAAACTGACTGACAACGATCAATATGTCTGTGAAATACTCCCTAGAAAATTACATTTAAATAAGTCGCAGAAAAAAACCGGAAAAAAAAGCTACATTGGTTTGTGTAAGAACGAATAATTTATTCGAATGGAAACAAACTACGTGCAATTGTTTGAGTACAACATCCGTAGGCTAAGCACGGGTACGAAATGAATACAACAAAAAGTATTCAGTCTTGAATTCGTTATTTAAAAAATGTCAACTTTTTTGTTACTGTGCAGGAAGGATTCGATATGATTTGAAGTGAGCAAAACAAATCTAGACACACGCTAGTGTGTCGCGCCAATTTAGTCAACAAACATCACATCAATTCAATTGTCGAGGTTGTAAACCATTGTAGCACGACGCCATAGCGTCAGTGTCTTATATCCTGAAGCATAGTTGAGCACACTTCAGTTACTTGAGGAAAAATAGTAATGCGGTACAAAACCTTAAATTGTGTTCAAATCGAGAGCAATGACCCACCTGACAAAAAATAACTCGTGTAGGAATGCCAGATAAGTTGCTTTCAATTCAAAATCTGACCCTCAATAACGTTGTAAATGTGTTACTAGTGTTCATTTAACCTTCGAACTATTATGCGGTGCGATTAACTTGGCGAATGTTTGGGTGTGAAATCAATCCTTTGAAGGGCCGAACCATTCGGAACTTGGCGGCTCCTTTTTATTAGTTTTGGTTTTTGATTATTGGTTACTCGTCCGTTAGAATGTCTTATATTTTGTGAAATGTGCACAAAAAAATGCAAATGTAGCCATATGTGTTCGTATGTGTTGCTTATTCTTAAGGTGAGAGGTGCTTAAATTTAATTGTGAGATTTTCTACGTGGTAATTGTACTACTTACTCAAAATAGCTGAAAAACCTTGTTAAGGGATCGTCCATTTCTTCTCCGCTGTCCTCCTCCCAGTCACGAACGGAAAAATTTCCTGCCATTTCGAGTGTTAATTGCTATTAAGCAATCTTGGAGTAAATACGGTGTCGGAAGCCTAGGCAAAAGACTGGTATGTGAAATTTATCTAGATCAGTTGTATCATAACTCGCGTAAACGATGGAATCACCATCGTAATTTCATACTAACTGTTTCTCAGCAGAAATCCTATGTTTCTCATTATTAGTAGGAGTACCACAGTGGTGTTAATTCCTCAAATGCCACGCTAGTAGACGGGTCTTGGAAAAATGCTTTCAGATATCGTAACACATCAGGTACTAGAAGTTCGTAAGGAGCGTAAACTGAATTCGGTAATCAAAACGTGCCCAGTTTCGCAGCTAATTCCACAAGTACAGTCGCACATTTTTCGTGTTTTGTGGACAAGCCGGAGAAGCAGGGGTTAGCTTGGGAGTACCTAAAATTGGTAGGATGTGTTTAGGGGGGCCTCTCTGATCCGGCCTTCGCTCCATAGCTCTCGTCACACCAGCGTGCGTCAAAGGAGTGACCTTGTAAATACGTCCCGCACGGCGCCGTCCTCACCTCATCATTCTCATCCAAGTAAATAATAGTCGTATCCAAATCCAATTCGCAGAACTTTAGCACAAACTGATTCTTGCGAGTGCTGCGACATGTGCCATATTTTGATAACAGGCTTAAAAACAATTCACCGCAGATATTCCTGGAAAGTGATGTATTCGAGAAGCAGCTAGCGACGCATGAGCACAGTTGGAGTGTCCCACTTTAGAACGTCAATAAAGCAAGTTTAGGATCGATACTGAGTTTTAACACGCAGGCGCAGCGGGAAGAGTATGACGATTGTGCTACTGGTGTTGGCTCTTGTTTTTCTTTCTCTTTTATTTTGCGGTTTTTATTTAAAGAGCTTCTGGAACGTTCTGCGCTATGAAAAGAAAAAAAAAAGGCGTTACTACCTTAGTAGTACACTGGTATTTTTTTTATTATTAATATTTCTGAATCCTATGTCATCGGAAACAAACTAATGCTCGTACATATAAACCGGCTCACTTCTGGTACACATCTTAGAGGCAGAAAAATTTGAAAAATTTGTCGCTTCCCCAGCCTAAGCCATGAAGCCGAAAAGAAAGAAGTCAGCCAAATTTGACGCCGCTTAGCCAGCTAAGGCTATCAAGCCGAGTAGAAGAAAGATGGGAAATTTGGTGGTTACCCAACCTAGGCCATGATACCGAAGAAGACGGTGGGCTGATGCATCCCCAACCTATGCCGTTAAAGCGGGTAGAATGAAGAAGAAAAAAATGTGAAGCTTCACCAACCAAGGCCAAGAACCGAGTAGAAAGAAGACATCAAATTTTATGCTTATCCAGCCTAGGGCATGAAGGTGAGCATAAAGAAGACTGTGAAGAAGGAAGGCAGTAAATTGACACTTATTCAGCCAAGGCCGTGAAGCCGAGTAGAATGAAGGCTATAAATGTGATGCTTTTCTAGCATAGGCCATGAAGCAGATTAGAAAGACTGCTTTGAATATGATGCTTAACCAGCCTAGGCCATGAAGTCGAAGAGAAAGAAAGCGGCAAATTTAACGCTAATCCAACCTAGGTCACGAAGGGGAGTAAAAAGAAGGCTGCAAATCCGACGCTTATTCATCCTAGTCCATGAAACCAAGGCGTCAGATTTGATGCTTACCCAGCCTAGGTCTTGAAGCCAAAGAAAAAATAGATGGGCAAATATTATGCTGAAACAGTCAAGGCCATGTATGGGCAAGTATGGGGAAATTAGGCCCGATGCACACATGCGTTTTTTTAACACGCGGTGACACTGCGTTGAGGCTAGCAATCAATGCACAAATGACCGTGAGCCGCCAGTACACATTCGGCCACACCCCATTTTGCTAACCCCCGTGTACAAAAAGTTACATTTTGAAACCAATGAGACGAAATTGCCTTTTTTGGTTACCTCGTGTACAAAAAAAAAATATATTCAAACCAATGCGACGATATTTGGTACTTTCCTTTACTGATTTACGACGTTCCAGGGAAATGTATTATACATCCTTTAACTGAAAATATCGGATAAGTTCTTTAATTACTTCCCAATGAGTCTTCAATCATTTCTGCAGCAACATTTCATATTTCAGGGTAGTTCTTTACTCTCCCAATAAACAATTCCACGTCTATGTCGACGTTGTATTAAAACGAATGAAGAGGTAATATAAAACAGTTATTACGCGTCTAAAAAGGTGAGTTGATAACTTTAAAAAAAAATATAAATTCATATTTTTATACTCGTGCATCTGTTGCTGGTCTGTCGTTTCTATTAAGCCAGCTAAAAATGACAAGGTAATGTGGGTGAGGGTTATACGAGTTAGGCAGAGTTCTGCCATTATGACAAAGGGGGCCGATCAATCCAGAAGCTGCCCCTACGAGATTTGCAAATTAACTGGATTTCCAAATCACGGGGCAAGTTTACAGATTTCACGTGACATGGTGACCTTTCGAAGGTTTGCACTATTTATGTTGATTTGTAGAGGTAGGTAGGCTACAGACGTGCGGAGATTTGCGTATATTTGCAGATTTCGACAGTTTTAAGGTTCTTCTGTACTTCTTTCTTTTTACCACTTCATCCTCAGTTTTTTTTTTAATGATTTGATTGAATTTGTGCTGATTTATATTGCTTATTTGTGTCTAATGTTTTGGTTGAGTACACTTGCAAAAGTCATTTGACACGTTTGATAAAAAAAAACGTGTTACTAGCAAAATTTAAACGGAGGAAAAATTCATCCGAATTTGCGCCGAATTGCATGAATGTACACTGAATTTTAGGATATGAAGATTTGTATATTTCATGTGGATGTTGATATTTCAGATAGATTTGCAATCTTGAAATCAAAATGTGTACGAGGCTTCCGATCGGACCTCTTGCATTACGACCATTCGCAAAAGCTTAAGCAAACTTAGGACAAGAAAGAGAAAAGACTATCGGTCATGTTTAGGCATTGCTTCCGTGATCAAGAATGGGTGTTGCGCAAACATCCAGACTTGAGTCATTTTAGAGATTTTATATCTGTATAGCTCCAAAGAAAAAGCCCATCGCCTGTCCACTCAAAGCACATATAAAGTGATGTTCACTTGTTTATTTACAACAATGGCCTTTTTAACTTTCGTCAGCGACAAGAAGAACAATTAAAATCAGTTGCAAGAAGCATTTTATACAATAAAAGAAATTTGAGTTTTGTCCAAGGCCGAGAGATGGAAGAAGATGCAGTGAGGAACGTAGCTTCAATATCAGTTGGCCTTGGATTTACCAGCTCTAGTACCATTTACTGCTGCTGAATGCCGTTGTTCACAAATTGTGTTTACCTAACTGAGGTTAAATAATTCGTGCATTTTTCAGATGCTAAATTTTTATTTTTTGGTTCAAATGTCAGCTCTTTTTAGTAAAAAAAACAACCCCAAAATATATGCGTGCAAGTTACATCAGACAGCGTTTTGCTAACAGAGACATCTAGTGGCAAGAAATGGTAATAAATATAGTAAATGTCGAATTTACTGTATAAAACGCTGTATGCAAACGATTTTATTTGTTCTTTTCGTATTTATGAGAGTTAAAACTGTCTATTATTGTAATCAACAATTGTAAATAACTTTATTTGTTCTTCAATTGGTCACGTCTTGCATTAACGTTTACGTACTAACCAGCAATTATACGTAAGTAAAATTAAATTCGACGTATAAACAGTAGTTCTAGGAATAGTTAAACGGGAAGAAGAACGCGAACGTTCGTGACTCGGACGAATCAAGGTAAAGGCATTTGGCCTTGAAGAGTGACGTTTTTTTTTCCAAAATCGATCGAGTTTGAATCTTTCCGGACCGTGAAGGACAGGTCGTAGGATTTGGTTACGTGACATCTCGATATATCTTATTCAAGCATGGCCAGTAATAATAGAACTCAAGATGAAGCGATAACTAACTGGCGTTGAATGCCATCCGCTAACCCCCTCCCCTTCCCAACTTACGGTAGAATACACGCCCACACCTAACAATAATGGGTGTTCGTTATTAGCCAGGTGTTTGCAAACAACAAAAATACTAGTACAAACATCTTTAAAACTGCTGCAGTAGCCGTTCTAATTAAGATAAATGGATGTAATTAGGCTTAGATGAAAGAAGGAGAAGTATCTTTTCCAACAAGGGTAATTAAAATGATTTATTGTAATTAAGAGCTAAGCTACATCAGTTTATCTACGTTGTAGTACTGTGCTTTTCATGTCTATTTATCAGAGGTTATATCTTTAAACTGCTGCAATACCCATTGTATTTAAAATTAATGGATATAATTAGGTTTAGATGAAAGATGGAGATGTATCTTTTCTAACAAGCATAATTAAAATACATCAATTAAATGTAATTAGAACTCCCACCGCATCACGTTAAAAATTTAACTTAGTGCGAATTGAAGTACGCATGGAGCTACATCACAAACACTTGTAGCTTATCTCCTAATAATGATAAACCGTTTTTATTACCAATGTTGAAATATGCATTTCGTCGCCTTTCATATAATCCTAATTAACTCCATTTATAGTAATTAGAACTGCCACTGCGTCTTTTAAAGATGTAACATGCAGTGAAGAGAAGAAGAAGCATGGGGCTGCTACATCATAGATAAACAGTTGTAGCTTAACCCCTAACTATGTTAAATCGTTCTAATTACCATTCTTCGAAAGTATACATCTCCATCATGCGTCTAAACCGAATTACATCCATTTATCTTAATTAGAAGGGCTACTGTAGCAGTGTAAAGATGTAACTTGTGGAAAAATAAACGCAAACAGCACAATATTACAGTGTTTATAAACTGCCACAGCTCATCTCGGTTTAAATTACCCTTTTCCAAAAAGCTACGTAATGTGTCCGTTACCCATTGAATGTATGGGTCATTTAGGTATTGTACATTGGAGGGGGGCGGGGTTCGGTTCTGGTGAGGCAGGCCATGTTTGCGTAGTGAGCAACACGGTGGAATGGAAAACCAGAATTGGAGTGTTTGTGCAAAATATTTAAAAATTCCTGGAGTAGGTGCTTTGATTATGTGGTGTGTGCCTTAACACGATTTAATTCATTCTTTTAACTGCTGCACTGGTATGTTGGATCGGTATTGAAAAGAAATGGAATCACTCTAGTAGTCTGTGAGGGCTTTCGGTAATGTAGAAATTCAACATTTCGATGCGAGTTGATGAAAAAAAAAGTGACGTCAAGGAAAGAAATGTAGTTCTCTGTTGGGCCCCCATGGTAAATTTAAGTGAAGTGTGAAACTGATTGAGGTCGTCCAGCATATGTTGACGGTCTGATTTAAGGTAAAGTGCTGTGCTTTCACCGACAAAGCTTTTGTAATACAACATACTCGGATAATTTTTGCAGCCAGTTTAAAATAAAGAAGTAGCAAGCAGGTACAACCATAGTTTACGGACGATCTAGCTCTATCTTAACGGACAATCTAGCTTTAGCACAGGAAGGACGTTATAGTCCACACGTGTTTGTTCACACATACAACTTTTTATCAGACAAAGGCACCTTGCCATTTTATTAGCTGGAGGATAATCAAAAACACGACTTAGCAGAAATTAGGTGTCTGCTGTTTTACCGAATCTGTGTTATGGTGCTAGTTCTTTTCCATACTCTTGCTAGACCTATTCCTGAGACATTGTCTCATCTAAAGGTGTGAGAAAAACAAGCTGAATAGCAGAAATCATAAAACAGAAATAACAGTAGGTGTTATTTCTGCTGTATGATTTCCGTTGTTTGCCACCTTTACACACTTAGGTTTCATGAGGTGCGCCTTTGATGGTCACGTTTTTCTGTTCACATATTGGTCTACCGAATTTTGAGGTTAAGTTCTTGTCGTGACCCCAATAAACACTCTCAAAAAATATATAATTGAGCAAAGAAGAAAAAATACATGAAAAAGTTTCACCTGTCTTTTTTTTTATTTCATCGCAGGCACATATATTTAAAGTTACTTTAAACAGAGGAATATCTTAGGTACATAAATGTAGTCAGACACCTTCACTCGCACAAACATTTCATTTAATAACACCCTGTATTTTTCGTCCTTAACTGGACCATTTTCATAGGAACTACGTATACAATAACATCATTACCTAATACAACAATAGCCTTGTAAACGACCATCGTTCTTGAAGGGTGACCAGCTCCTAAGTAAAGTACAAATACAATACAAACAAAATTAAATCAATGCTATTACATCTTGGTTCCTAGGGAATCGAGAGTAGAAAAGCATGAATTTCATTGCATTACCAAATACAAAAGCTATCAGTTTTACAAATGATATTGAAATGGGTATTGAAAACGTATTCTTATTTTTATTTGCTGCTGATGATGGTATGATTTGATATCGACAGATGATAACAAAAACGAAATGACAGAAAACGTACAATATGATTTTGACTTATTAAACTGCTGGTTACTTGAAAATGAAATGTATATCCGCGTAGAGAAAACAGTTTACTTGGATATCACTATCAAAAATGGCACCAACGGTGTTTTACATAGTGAAAAAATGTGAATATATAAAAAACGTTAAGTTTACATTAAACTGTGAAAACACTTGTTATACTTTTGAAACAACCAAAGGTATCATATCCGGGTTTAATTCCTGATACACATTGGAATTTTAAAACCCATGTAACAAATGTAATAAGTAGATTAATATATTTATTATCAAAAATTTAACAGGCAAGAAAAGTTTTAAATCATAAAAATAAGCAAATATTTATACAGCATGGGTTGAAAGGTTACTCAGGTACAGAATCGAAATTTATGGTTTTGCATCAGACAATTTCATAAACAGATTACAACTCTTACAAAATAAAATTGTAAGGTGCTTTTCGGAAATAATGTCTTAAAGAAATTTTTTAAAGAAATTAAATCTTAACAATAAACTATTATTTCACAAATTTACATAAAACTCAAAACCATGAAAAACAAAAGACATAGGAAATATTCACAAAAGTATAAGTTACCAAGATGGAATAACAAATATGGATTAAGGAACGAACACTACTTATATTCCTCGGAATTTTCAATAAATTACCAGATGAGCTATTAATTTATGACAGCATTATGAAATTAAAGCGTCAACTAAAAACAACTTACTAAGTAAAGATGAGAATTGAACGAAATGTAAAATTAAATGAAAGACACTGTATGAAATAAAACTGTATGACGAATGTTACATTGATTAATATTTCAACAATGTAAGCGTATATGTGTTATTGATTTGTTTTCATGTTGCTTTTCACACACGTTCGTTGAACCATGAATACCAAAAAATAATTAAGTAAAGCATTATTATTAACAAAATAAATTTGCGTATTGTTGTCTGAACCCATGAAATAAAGTACAATTAATAAGGAACAATGCAACCACTGCAGTTATACGTATACTTAATGGTTAAAGGAGTAGGGCTACCCAGCTTGGTGACCCCCAAACAAAGTGAGCAGCAGCATTCTATTGGTCACAATACTGGCCTCCAACCAAAATGGACGCCGGTTCAAATACAGGCCCTGGTCACTGAACACATGGGAGTTCCAAAAAAACCTCAATCAGCTAAGAACGTGAGTAACTAACCTTCTAAGTTATGTGTTCTGAAAAGCACCAAGGATAGAACCGATGAAATTTGCTGAAGTTTGTGTATGTTAGTGGTCAGTTCGAGCGTTTCCACTTTGATATTTCTGGACCTGGGCCCTTATGTCTCGAATTCCCCTTTTTATATCGCACGCGCTTTTACCTTCACAAAACACACGTAAATCATTACTGGCTCGTGCTGTTAATGGGCTTGATGAAACTTTGAACGTTGATGAACTTTGATGAAACTGCATCCGATTTGAAAGCAGTCAAGTCGAGAAGGGTTTATCTTCTTCACCCTAACCTCCCATGCTACCCGACCAATGATGTGTCCATATTCTTGCAATCAGCCTCTCTATCAATTACTATTGCTTTGGATGCAAGTCATATTTTCGAATGTTTTCGTAGAAAATATATTGTATTACTTCACTGTATTCACCCGACAAGTTTTTCGATGTCGTCCGTGTATAACCCCAGGTGGTGGAAAGGGGTTGGTGTAGAACAGGAACAGCACTGCCTGAAATGTTAGACATAGTCTCTTCTATTTTGTCTTCATCGCAATTCCCAAAATGTGTAATTAGTTAAAATAGCGTATTCCTTCGAGCTTTTTTAAAAGGCCGTACTCTGTCATGAGACAGTTTGGGGTTGTGGATTAATGTCCAGGCTAAGAACCATCTGTTCCTAGCTCGCTTGCCTGGTGCACTGCGGTTCTTGGATAAATATACTGTGGCTGAAAAAGATGTAAAAAAAAGGCATGTTATTATTTTGTCTAAAGTCCGCTCTCCGAGTCTCCATCACAGCTTCATTTGTCACCACCAATCAAAAAACGCTAGCCCCACTTTTACTTTGCCCACCAGCACACTCTTAAGGTCAACATGGAATGACTGCCATTTGGTGAGAATATGCGCAAGTATGAGCAAACAAAATTACTGTGCTACCATGTTAAATAAACAAAGTACTATCCACGCATACCTCTTTTTTCTTTTTTGGTATGGTAGTCGCTTCTCGTATCATCTATGGCAGCACAGCAATGTAGATACTAAAAACGGCTTCGTCATTATTATTTTGCTCAACGATAATAATAGGTTTATGATAGATTTATGACGATGTACGTGCGAGCGCAAGCATTCGACCCACTCACTGCTTAGCGTACCTCAAAATACGTAAAGTATATTTTGTTTGAGTTAGAAAGATAAAGAACGTAAAAAGATAATAATTGGTTCTCTATTTAGATTTTGGATCGCAATTTGATCACCTAATGTTACACAATATCGTTCTGAAGTGGCTGGCGTTCAGTGTTAGATAGGGATTGTTTCGAGTGGTATCAATAAAGCCACATGTGGGTTGCTTAAAAAAGGGCCGGATTTGCTAGTATAGAAGCAACCATGCTCTCTGTATGTAGATATGTCGGCTAGGTGGCTTAGCTCACGCACAGCACCAAGTCCAGCCTACCGTTCTTAATGCGATGTTAGAGTTGTATTTGCGAACTGAGTTATTGTCAAATGCTGCTTATTTTGTATTAAAAAGGATATCAAACTTAAGCTATTGATGAATAAAGCCATCCCTGAGTTACAGTGCTTATAGCACCTTGACTGAGAAATCGACTGGTACTTAACCCATAACCGCATAGATACAAACATACGCCTTCAACGTATAACAGCGAAAAACTAAGTCCCAGCACGAGCTTTGTGAGGGGTCCCCGAGGACCCCGAGCAAAGCAGGCAGTCACAGCCCAGTGGTCAGCGTCGTCGGCTCCAAACCAAGAGAATGCCGGTTTGAATCCGAGAACCAACCCATATAGACTCTAATAAAAAGGGTCTGAAAGTTCTTTCAGGCAGTTATGGGTTATTGGTCGCAATCAATTATTTCCTCAAACCTCAGCTAACTGTCGAAAGCTAAAAGCAATAGCCATTGAAACTGTATACTAAGTCAATTCACACCGCGCAGCTTATTGGCAGGGCCTTCTTTACCATCTAGAGGGTCATGATGGCAGCTACGTTTTGGGCCTGGACTTTGTCAAGGAAAAATCTAAAAATATTGAATCGGATTGGAAAGGGCTAAGAAATTTACTCAACACAGAAAATTAAGGGTAAAGAAAAAAGAATAACAAATAAAATACGCACAAACTTCGTTAGTCGTACTAAGAATACTTGGAGAAGTTGGGTTGTGATGTCACGATGTACTTTTTTTTTTTTTTACCTTCGGCTTGCATAAGTTGTTTCTATGTAAACCTTGCCTTGATCCCTTGCTTCGCAAGAAATTTAATTGTTTGTCTGTAAAGTACTTAATTAATCGTAACGCATGATCGGTAAAAAAAAAACACTCGATCGATCCTGCAGTACAAATGTAGTACTGCAATACATTTGTACTGGATTTGTGCTGCATTTACACCCCATTTTACAACAACACAAATAAATACAAATGAAGCACAAATGTATTACTGTATTAATTTGTACAACCCTTTATACATCCAAACCATTATTGGATGCTAACGATTTTAGTTCTGTGTAATCGAAAATTAGCTTACATGAGGGAAAACATTGGAAACCTAACAAAGCCCGGGGAGCCCTTACTGAAAGTAAGTTTGTGTTAGGGCCACAACACGATCCTAAAAATAGTAGTCCTAAGGTTGCTTGTTTAGCACTCCTCCAAGTCGTCATTCCTGGGTACTGTGCTGGGATGTTCTCAGCAGCCTATGAGCGAGTAGCATCAACACAGTGATGCAGGCAGGATGATTAATCCCTATGGACCTGAATTGTTCCTAGATACCTGAATTGTTAGTGTTAAGTTGAAGCTATCTTAAGTTTAAGTACTTACGAAGAAACCATGTGGAAAATAGAAAATGTAACCAAACTGCTACATGAAGTGGCCCGGAAAATGGAAAAGGCCCTAAAAAGGCTTAGAAAAAAAAAACATAAGCCTGAAAAAAGGTTTAAACCTTAAAAAGGCTTATTGCTCCAAATCCTGAAGCCTCATCTTAAACCTGAAGAATGGTGAGAAGAGAGAAGATGTGTTCAGCACTAGAGCTTGATCCTAACTGGTTTTTATTTAGTTTAAAACCTGCACATTAAAACTTGCACACATGCGCAAAACTCACGTACGCAAAACATGAACTTACTTTCTATTGGCGAACAAACTGTGTTTTGATACAACGTGAACATCACTATTCCCTCTAGGGACGAATACTAAATTTAAAACTAACAGTCCAGATAAAACAATTATAGTTTTAAGGTAACTTTCAAAATGGAACAATATGAACATTTAATGGCGGACACAAAATCCAAGTTGCAACAACACCAATCGCAGTTTTTTCAACATTCGCAGTACTGTGTATGTTGAAAGTGAAATACGTTACGATTTCTTTACTTTGTTGTGTGTTGTTGCAGTTTCCATTTTTCTTACCTCTACATGTACGTTTGCCACGTCCTTTTGCATTGCTGGTGTTTGTGGCGGATGGTGCTGACCAGCATTCATCAGTCGTATGCTCAGTTCCGCTGCATCGCAAACACTTTATCTCTGTGGTTGCTGTTGCAACTCTTGATTGCTTTCCACAGGACGAAGTTGTTTCTGAAATAATTACTGTATTAGGAAGTGCACTTGTTTCGATTGATCAGTAGCATAAAATATTTTATTTGAGCACCACAAAATTTTATCAATACTCACTTCTGTTACAGAAAACTAGAAAAATCAACAATGTGTACACCCTTTTCTTACCTAGAAGCAGGTTATACATTAAATTGAGAAATAGCTAATGCTGTCAGGGTTGCAAAGACTCAGTAAAAATATCTTAATAAAGCAATGTCAAGTTTGGAATTGTCACTCACTTCGCAAAGTCATCTAAAAGCTTGTGAGCAGGTACAATGAAAGAGAAATTGTGTTGGTCTGACATGTAGGCAATGTCCAAGACAGCTTATTCTTGTCTAAAAGTAATATTTTTGCAAAATTCTGCTGATCAAAGTTGGACACACAAAGCTGGGGCACGGCCATTTCGCTTATTACTTGGCTTATCATTTTAACTTATTTTTCCTTGACTTGTGCTTTGGCTTGTTACTAGACTTTCTGACGAACAGTAAAAAAATTTTTAATTGTTGTTTTGTTTTAGTTACACTGCACAATGCCCTAAGCAAACGTATGCCTGTTGTTGTGATGTTCATTCGGCATTTCCATGAGCTCATCACTCTGTTCACCGACTGATTGCATCAAAGGTGATGTGACGCATCTATTGTTTTAACGTTTAACGGTTCCTTATGAACCAGTAGCGACGTACATTGCTCACTTTCATAGACTCATCTTACTGCTTACCGCCTGATTACATCAAAGCAGCTGCTTCCATGAAAGGTGATGTGGCGCGTCAATTGTTTTAATGTAAAAAAGTTCTTTAAGAACCAGTAGTGACGTACATTGATCACTTTCATACTCATCGAACTGCTCACCAACTGATTACATCAAAGCTTCCATCAAAGATGACGTGCCGTGTCAATTATTTTAACGTAAAAAGGTATTTAAGAGCCAGCTGTGACGTACATTGATCAATTTTGTAGACTCATCGAACTACCCACTGACTGATTCCATTAAAAGCAGTCACTTCCATCAATAGTAGCGTGATGCATCAATTGTTGGTGAATGTAGCATAGCCTATAACGAACACCAAATAATTGGAAAATGTTGGTTGGTTGGCCACCCTTCTGTAGCCTGGGTGGAGCTCAAAAGAAAGGTCCGACTGGAATGAAATTTGATATATAGCTTGAAACTTCCCAAAGTATTGTTGAGCTCGAATTTGAAATGCTACTTTTTCGAATTTATTGGTTTAACACGCACCATTGAAACGAATCATACACCGTGCAGCTGGTGACCAAGTCAACTATTTAAGACGGAGAATTAAAAGGTCATTCACTTCTAACAAGTAACAATGTTTTTTGACGTAATTCAATGAAATAATAACATTTGACCATCGAATTTTAACCACAACAGAAAGGTAGACAATCAACAAAAAAAGAAAAATTCCGTTAATGGCACATATTCCCTTCCAAGGAAAGGAACGGTCGAAGCATTTCCTTCAACGTGGCAATTAAAAATGACGTTTGGACCGGCTAAGGGAAACTAACATTTATACCTTAAATTCACACAGGGTTACGAAGCTGTTTTGACGAAACGAAACAATGTGTTTATACTGCTGTACAAATTATTAAAATGTCCTCATGTAACATTTTCGAAATTCCTCACTACCATCGCAACACAAATCCTCAACACCATGATGCATGATAAAAACAATCCCGAGCACAGTTCTGATATTAAAACGTCTTCGTGTAACATTTTCGAAGTTCCCCGCTACCATCGAACATAAACTCTCAACACCATGATGCATGATAAAAACAATCTCGAACACTGTTCTGCTACGTACGTTCAATATGCTGCGCCGTTTTTTGGATACCAAGCGTAAACTCTTGCGCAACAATAAACGTATTATCGAGAATGTGAAAACTAAACGTCATGGCATCGGAAAGAAAATTCAGAAAGCAAACACAAGTACTTTAGGTTCGAAATTTAGAGCAATGGCGCTTCAGTTTGTACTCAAACTCAGTTCGTGGACTCAGTTTGAAATTCTATTCTGGTGAAAATGCGGTATCTACGCCAATTTTAGACCAATTTTAGAGCAAAGGAAAAAAGAAAGCATCTGGCAGTTTACGTAGATGTTATATAAAGTTCCGATAGGAACGAAAAGTAATTATCTGCGATGGACAGTAGCCTAGTATGTGACGCATCACATGATAATTTAGTTATTAGGGTATGGCCGGTATTTTTATGTAAACTAAAGAATCTTTCAATGACTCAAACCCACATCACAGCTACTTTTAGCATCGACGACCTCCAATTCATACTTTCATACTGAGCCTTTAGAGCATCCAGATCGATCTTTGCCTCCAGTTCCAGAGCCTCTTTAGCCTGCAGAGATTCCAGATCCTCCTTAGCCTATAGAGCCTCCTTACCTCCAGGTCCTCCGTATTCTCCTACCATATCCTCCTTAGTCTACTTAGCGCCTTAGCCTGCAGAGCCTCCAGAGCTTCCTTAGTCTACATAGCCTACAGAACGTCATTAGCCACCAGAGTCTCCAGCTCCTCCTTCATCTTCAAATCCTCATTAACTTAAGATCCCCTTAGTTTCCGTAGTCTCCAGCTCCTCCTTAATCTTCAAATCCTCATTAACTTAAGACCCCCTTAGTTTCCGTAGTCTCCAGCTCCTCCTTAATCTTCAAATCCTCATTAACTTAAGATCCCCTTAGTTTCCGTAGTCTCCAGCTTCTCCTTAATCTTCAAATCCTCATTAACTTAAGATCCCCTTAGTTTCCGTAGTCTCCAGATCCTCCTTAATCTTCAAATCCTCATTAACTTGAGATCCCCTTAGTTTCCGTAGTCTCCAGCTCCTCCTTAATCTTCAAATTCTCATTAACTTGAGATGCCCTTAGTTTCCGTAGTCTCCAGCTCCTCCTTAATCTTCAAATCCTTATTAACTTAAGATCCCCTTAGTTTCTGTAGTCTCCAGCTCTTCCTTAATCTTCAAATACTCATTAACTTAAGATCCCCTTAGTTTCCGTAGTCTCCAGCTCCTCC
>JAHWFP010014869.1:0-16446 GCA_023313725.1 Lithobius niger | reverse complement strand
CGCTCCGTTGGAGAATTTCTGGCGCCACCAACTGCACAGACCGACCTTCTCCGAAATCATAAGTCATTTTGACTTTACCAAAATCCTTATGCAAGTGGGTCAGTGTCATAACGGCTATGGTTTCGACCATCATGATGACCATGCACGCATGAGTAACCCCCTCACCTGCTCTGACTGACCACTGGTCAACTAAGTCTAGCGTGTCCACTACGTGTATTATGTCGTGTGTGTGTCCCTGGCGTAGCAGGAAAGGAACAAGACTGTCACTGGTGTCCTGAGCTCGAAATCAAACCGTCCAAGCAAGACGTCTTTCGCCCACTTTCTTCGCACTCCAAGGCCAGAAGGAAGAAGATTTTCTTGCTACCTTCACGGAATCGCTCTCTTGTTCAGGCGAACAAACTCGGCCAGGGTTACTTCTTCAAGATCAGCGGTAGTAGGGGGAAAACTTTGGACTACAAACGTTAACGATAAAGCAGCTTGCGTGGACGCAGAATAGTTTTAAAAGCGGGAAGGGTTTTCGCTTCTTAGTGTAGTAGTGTTGACAGTTTGTGGGTTTGTTTACAGATAACAAAAAAACACACAAAAAAGATGTAGTCGCGAATTAACATCGTTTTTGACTGCTACGGTTATCTTGGGTTGGAGAGGGAGAATTTTACACCAGGGTCCTTTTACGCCTCAATCGATATGAAACGGAGCCGAGCGTATTTCCGATGCCCTTCACCTCCCGAAAGCGGTTGTTTTCGGTTTATTTGGTTATTTCATGGCCACTAAGCTGGGGTGCAGTCATTTATTTGCGGTTGGGGTGAAGGTAGGAACGGGAGGAACGTAAGAATTGAGAAGGTGAGTTCCAAATTTTCTACTGAAGAAAGTAACAAACATTTAACGAAGAAGAAATATACTACACAAAAACGGTGTAAAAGTATAAACCTTAGCCATATCTTTCTCTAATAAAACTTTGCTATAAGGGGATGACAAGACGGGTATTCGATTGTTTCTTCCCCCGACCGCCGTCTGGACATTCGTCCTCCTCCTCTAAAACGATAGCGGACAAATTCTTCCATTAACCCGGACATTCCCCTCCCGGACATTATCCCCCCCCCCCTCACACACAGATAAACACTTCTTTCCACAATAATTTAAAACAGGTAACCTTACAAAGCCAATTATTTATTTTCATCAAATACATTTACATTAAAAGTGGCAATTGGCTTACAGTATATTGAGCGCGCAGGCAGAATAAAGCCTACATCGAACGCACAACTGGAGATTCATTCTTCGTATATTCAGCAGTTCTGATTGGGGAAGTTTTATGTTTGCACCACGTTACAAAATAAGTAAGGGACTGGTCATTATATATCGCTGGGGTGGGGGGGGGCGGAGGAAATTGAGGGGGGGTCACACATTTTTCAGATCTCGTCAAGGGGGGGGATCAAAACACACTAACCAAACTGGAAGAAAAAGTTATTTTTGAACCTCAAAAATGGCACTTTCAACAGTCAAAATTTCTAAAAAACGCCTCAGCTTGTGGGGGTAGGCCCCCCCCCCCAGACCCCATTATTTACAAGAATTTGAAGCGGTATTTACAATACCGCCAGTATACTTTTAATGAACAAAGAACTTTGCAGAAAAGCCTTGGCACCTGGTTTCTTGGCTTCTTCTGTCTTTTAGTGCTTGCTATGTTACGGATGTGGTCATACAAGCAAACAGTGTGTTGATCATACAAGAGATGATATGACAAGACTCTTGACAAGAGAAGGGTATTAATAAACAAAAACGGAACATTAAATGTTTACAGTAAGGGTCTAAAAGTCAAAACCGAGACACGTTTCCTTACAACTATTGGTTAATGTCAGTGTGGAGAACTACTTACGTAATTTGGGTGCAACACTAATCTTGGCCACAGGAAATCATCTACACAGACAGTGTCAATAGCGAGAGGCGCATTTTTTTTGGAGGGAAGGGGGGGGTTCAAATTATTTTTTTACCTTGATGGGGGACCAAGTTTTTTTTCAGAGTCTGGAAGGGGGGGGTCATCGAACATTTGGTGGTGACATTTTCATTTCCTCCGATCCCCCCCCCCCCGGGCCATAAATAATAACCGGTCCCTAACCTTGTAAGAACGACGTAATTTGAAATGAAAATTAAACCTTTTTTTAAAATAAATATTTGTTTACTGGGGAGAAAATGTCCCCTGCCGTTTTTGAGGGGCAAAAATGTCTGGCGGGGCTTTTTTTTTCGCGAATGACAAGAGGAGGTAGGGGCAGAGGACGTTAACATCTTCCTGAAAAGGCTACTACTACTTCAAAAAAAATTGTTGTTTCGTTGCGAATGGAGAAGGCATTGAAGCATTAATTAATCACGATAAATTTTACGACTCTGCCAATTATGTTTTTACGTCGATATAATTTCCAAGCAATAAATATGAACACTCAGTTCGAATTTAAATATATCTAACGCCGAGCAATTTGCATACTTTCACGTTTGTATTTACGCAACATCGAAAGTAGTGAGTGTGGCGTTTTATTAAGGCCCTACTAGCTTTTCTCTATTATTGTGTTTAATTTTGGAGGAAAGAGTGTTTAATGATGCTATCGCTAAAAAAAATCAAGCTATTCGTCAGTATGTCGTGGTTGTTAATAATACATGGAGAGAAACCCGGGAACACTGTGCTTGCAGGTAAGTTATTACAGATTATATTTACAGATTTATTCATCTACCTACATATGGGGCACAAAGGGACACGTGTCCCCCCCCCCAGGAAAGTCTGGTGCCCCCATGTCACAGCCCAAACGTAATTTTAGTGATTTTTTGTGTGATCTCAGGCAGCATGGGCACGTTTATTTAACGTTGAAATAGGGTTAATTGGTTGAAATATTTTGAAGAACCGTATTTCGACCAAAATGTCATTAATTTGTCACTTTTATCGTTGTGTAGTTGAAAACTATACAGCGACGTTGAAGGAACGTTGAAAAAAAACCGATTATTTTCTCCCATTCAGTTGTGATGAAATATGGGGTAGCAGGAAACGTAGATAATACGTTGAAAATTGGTTGAAAATAGGAAAAAAATGGTTGAATGAAGGGAGAATTCACCTTAAATATTTACCTATATTTTTAGAAGATTACTGTCATATTTTCAACCTTGATTTTGGGTCCACTTCCGCAAAAGCTCCGAGCATGATGGCCGACCTATCTAGATTCCGGCGCGTGAAGTTTAGAAAGGTTTAAGATTTTGATTGCGGTTTCTGGTGTTATGTGGTTAGTTTAGGTTAGGTTAGGTTAGGTAAATTTGGAAAAAACTGACCTTATTTTCGAGAAACAGCGACCTTAATTTACACTTTACACCAACGGAGATAGTACAACCAACGTATACAGATCGATGGTGGAAGCGCTTGGAGCCGCTGTGGAAGTGGTTCCAATGAATGTCAGAAGTATTTCAAATTGTCATGTTAGCTCAAAATGTACGATCTCAAATTTCGGGGAAAAAAATGCTACTGAAGATGTTGAAAAGTTGCTTCATGAACCTAAGACATGCTATAAAATGCGATAAATTTCAGAGCTCCCGGATCCCGCTGGCGAGCTTACAATCCCCCCCCCCCCCGATCCCCTACCTAGATATTCATAGTTATTTTTTTATTAGCACAGGGCGCCCCTTCATGCACTGTGCCCCCTCCCCCATAAAAATTCTTACATACGGCACTGGCTACATTCACTCTAACCTTTGCAATGGTTATTCGCGCAGGATCCTAGTATAAACTGAGAAGGTGTGTCCTTTAAATAGGTGGATTTTCAGGGAGTCATTCATAAACCCATCGATCGAACAAATCAGCGGTAGCTCCACCTCATCCAAGCAGTTCATAACCGCTCGGTGAATTTTCCGATGCCATACCGTGATGTCACCTCTGAATCATCGTACTCATCGGCTGCAGGAGGCGGTTTTTACGCTAAATCAGTCGACTGAAAATGACGAACCTGTAGTCGTTCTTCGCTAGGATTATTATTAAAAGGTGGTGTTTTGACTATGGTCTCACAGAGGGTATCCACTAAGCTAAAAGGAGGTAACAAGTCACTCTCCCGTAAGAAATAAATATATTTAACGGTCGGTATTTACATTAAAACTGCTTAGTTGAAAACGGGCCTTGACTGGTGAGCACCTTGAGAAACAGGTAATTCATGGTGAGCATCATGAACGTGCATCATTATTCTACTGGAATGCAGGGTCCGTTCATAAAAGATTTAAAGGCGAATTGCCACCAAGCGAAAGTTTGCAGCGTCTAGTGCTGTCTAGCCCCGTCTAAACCATGCGCAATGGCTGTTTGACGTGACGTCACCATGAGTTAGCCAATGACGAACGAGAAGAACGGTTGTTTGGCCGTCTGATTGGACTAGCCCAGTCACGTGATATGCACGTCACAGCAAACAAGCCACGTGTCTCCTTATTTGCTCACTAAAAACTTGGTTCGTCCTCGTGCACCTGGAAGCAAGCTGTAATTGTTAACGACATTAATGCCACTGTAGATGACGCCACGGCAGAATATAAAGAAAATACCGTGGCGCCATCCAGTGGCGTCAACATCGTTACCCTTGACGGCTCGCTCCTACAGGTGAAAGAAGACGTGCCAAATTTTTACTCAGCAATTAAGGAAGGACGTGGCTTGTTTGTTGTGTTTAAAGATATTGTTTTCTGCTGCGATCAAGCGCTAGAGCGAACTCGACGGCGCTAGATTCCACCAAATGAAAGGGGCGTGTTTCTAAACTAGAGGGAAGAGTGAGATGGATTCCTCTAAGCCACGCCCCTCAACGTCACCACTGCCTCACTTGTCGTTCTCAACATTAGAAAAATTAGCAATAATCGCTGTCACATCTATTTTCAGCGAGAGTAATGTTAGTAAGACCATAATACAAATGCTTATTAATCTTCTGTTTAATTGGATTTTGTTTCTAAATTCAGACATTTTTCCACATCTCACTTCCTACAGTTTAGAAACACAGACCATCTCAGCTATACTAATGCGTGATGGCAGCCAGGTTGGATCAGTAAGTGAGCAAGAAAAAAAACTTGCCTCACTTTCCTCAGCAACATCTCAGCTCCATGACGTCACGCTTATGTAAAATGGGAGGAGTTTGGATCAGTCGCCTCGAGTTAAGAAACAGTTTTAATCCTCACTTTCCTCAGACATCCCTCTCGTTTAGAAACAGCACCAAGTCTGTAGCAACTCGCCTTTAAGCATAACTTCTTGTTTGGTGGAAGCAGTTGGTGATTGTCTATTCGGTCGGAAATTGTTTCCAACAGTTGGTGATGCATTCTTGGGTCAAATTAAGATTATAATTCCCTGCAAACACGTGCCGGAAACTTCTCTTTTACAGAGTTACTGCCCGAATACATTTGTGATCTGTTGTTTTTGCGTAATCTGTAATCTAAAACAATCCCCACAAGGGCGAAAGAACCTGCCAAGTTACAGCCAATCAAAGTAGTACTATCAGAGAAAAAATGGCCGCCACCAAGTTGCTGCATTAGTTGCCAAGCTAATCCCACCGACTATTAGATCGAAGGTTAAATGAAAAATCTGATCATTGCTACAGCCCGTAGCAATGCTCAAGTTTTTCATTTAACGTGTGAAGTAATGGTTGGTGGGATTAGCTTGGCAACGAATGTAGCAACTTGGCGGCAGCCATTTTTGCTCCGATATCAGTACTTTGATTGGCGGGTTCTTTCGCCCTTGTTGGTTTTGTTTTGGATTATCACAACTTTTGATTTTTGCTTTACAGAGTTGCTGCACGAATACATTTTTGATCTTTTGTTTTTACGTAATCTGTAATTCTGTAGTAGGTAAACACAGCCCAAATTTTTTCCTGGTAGCCATCTCAAAGTGACGAGAACGTTACCCAATTTTCAGCATGGAATTTACGAACGTTATTGTGACGTAAAGGTGGTTTTATTTTTTATTTGTATGTGTGTAGCCTACATTTACATTTTCTTTGGAATTTGCTTGAAACAGCATTTCTAGTCTACATTGTACGTACGATTGCACGCACGTAAACAAAATGCAGTTTTCAGAATCGGACGGTATTCCCTCTTTGGTTTCCTCATGCACTTCCACTTGTTGCCAACCTTCAGGTCCGGTGATGACGTCATCAGTTTCCTGTTTACTTGTGTGACCAATCACACGGAAACGGAACGACGGGATTACGATTTTTTTTTTTAGTGGTAAGTAATAATGTTAGGGGTGAGATCTAAAAATAAACAGATCTATAAATCTACTCTGTACTCGTAACGTAATATCGCCGTGCTAATTCGTGGCCACTAGCACCACTACATGGTCTACGGCGCTGGACTATTTGGAGTTGAGTTTCCATTTTGAAATAGCTTTCGATTTACGAGCATCAAAAATCTACCATACTACACAAAATGATTACAAGACTAATTGCAAGCCATGACTTCTTTTTATATAAATGCAGATATTTTTAATTCAATTAAATATATCTCTAATTCTTTTAAAGATACCAGCAATTTATTTAATGATATGTGTTATCTGTATCTGTTTAAATATGGCGCATTACATATATCCGTGCTATTTGAAGAGTTCTATAAATGGCACGTACTTAATGATTCCTTTTAATGAATTAGGGCTATCACTAATCCACATTTAGAGATATTTTTAATTGTATTACGAGACATTTGCAATTCAGTAATTCGCCATATTTAAATGGAATCGATATCTTCGAATGAATTACAGATATCTATAAATGCCACGTATTCATTGATATCAGCAGTTGAATTAAAGATATCTGCAATTGAATTAAAGATATCTGTAATTGAATTAAAGATATCAGTAATTCAATTACAGATCTTCAATTGAAGTACAGATTATCTTCAATTGATGCAGATATCTATAGACGGCACGTATTTACTGATATCTTTAAGTGAATTACAGATATTTTCAAACACTTTGTGATATCTTAAAAAAATTGAAGATATCTTTTTAATAATTGCAGATGTCTTTAATTGAATTAAAGATGTCTCTGTAATTCTATACTAAAAGAAGGAGTGGCTTGCCATACTACACCGCATGATCAAGAATAAACACAACTTACAGTAAGATTTAGAAGACGTTTTGAGGATGCATGTAAAATTAGTTTTCCATACTTTTTCCTACAGCTGGATAGGCGATTTGGCATCTGCCGCAAGCATTTAACTTTTTTTACACGGACCGGCCGGATCCCAAGAAAATTAATGATTTTACATTTTTCGTACTTTTTCAAATTACGTTCGTCACTCGCGCTATCGCACTCGCTGCGGCTAATTGTATATAACATCATAAAAACCCCGCCCGCAAAAACTGGTCCGGCCAAAAACGTGATCCGAAAGACGCCTCGAATTCGTTTAGTCCATGTAAAAAAAAAACCAGGGTATTTGCCTGCACAGCCACCTTAATGCGTGTTCGATACGCGCACGATGGAATGACGTCACACAGCCCTTCGGTCATTCCGCGATGGAAGGCAATTATTATATTAAATTGCGGAAAATTCTGTCGGCAACGGATCCACTTGTTTTTGTTTTGTTTTGCTTGTAAGCTCGGTATTATTTTCATCACTTGGGTGCGTTTAATTAATCTCTGGTTAATCTCTGGTTAATCTCTCGTTAAACCTTTGACTAGTCGTAGGAAGCAAAGAACGAGAGGGAAGAACGCAGTGAAAGGAACTAACTACATAAATAAACAACTACAGGATGAAAAAGTCAAGTGGGCGTAGACTTTTAAAAGTGTGGGGAGAGAACGCCATCGGAAAGGCGAGAAAAAAAAAACCGATAGGCACTCTTTTCTTCTCAGTCCTTGAAAATTACGGTCTTTGTTTTAATGGTTTTTTTCCCTTTGTTTTAAAGTTTTTTTTTCGTTCGTAATGTTATGTAGGCTATTAAAGGGCAAGACATGTGCCCCCAAGTGCGTCTCAGTGTGCAGACGCCCTTACAAATGGATTACAAATTTGGATTTAGTGTGTCTGTCTGTCCGTGATCATGTTTGTTTGTTTGGTTGTTTGGAACACGATAACTTGTTCGCAATTTTGTTCTGGTCTGGTTGAAATTTCACGAAATTCATCAGTTCGAAGGTGAAATTCCTACCTTAAACACTTTCGGATATATTCGCATTTTCGTTTGGGGAAGGGGGGTGGGGGCCTATTTTTACTAGCGGCGATATAAGGGAGTCCCAACTATAAGGCGAGTGGGCCCAAAAGCTCTCCATGAGCGAAACAAAGCCATTCGCCATAATAGGCTTTATTTTGATCATGTAGTGCACTCGGGGCCACTCCCCTTATAAATGTGGCTTCCATGTGAAGAATGGAGAATAACTACAAATGAACAAAAAGCAATAAAAGAACCCCCCCCCCCCCAATGCACGGGTAGCTGGATGGGTAGCTGTGAGCACTGGGACGTCAGATTTCATAAGCGTCTTGGTCCGGGTTGTACATCTCTGGTTTTTTACAGACCCGGGCTCGCTCCTGGCGAGGGGAAGTGTATATGTACGGGTTTTCTCCAGTTGTTTGCCGCCCGTTGCACTAGGGTTTCCTCCGGGTTCTCCGGTTTCCTCCCTCATGTGGCAAAAAAACAACTGTCCTTATGGTGGTAACTTCCACTTGACTTCTTCCGCTTGTGCCGTCCGAAAGCTGTAAGCTTATTGACCGACACCTTCTATTCTATTTTATTCTAAATTTCACACGTTTTGAAACTAGTTTCTTTCATCATTTCTTCAGCAAATCTCGCGCATGGTCGCAGAGCCATATCTCTCTCGGCCCATCAGAACTTAACTTATACTGCGCCTATAGTAACACGTATTGCGCCACTGGTGGCGGACCAACTAAATGACATTACCATAAACCGAATTCCCGTCTCTCTCCGAGAACGTCTGTCACTTTTAATTCTCTTTTAATTCAATGGTAATGTCTTTTGTGGACATTAGGCAATCTTTTCTTTTCTTTCTTTCATTCATTCTCACCCTCCAACACTTGACCGACTTAACGTGACAAAATGCGACGTCGTTTACCTCAATTCGAGCGCATCAAAAAGCACTTCCGCGCTCGAAAGAAAGAAAGAAAAAAAAATAATGAGGTGGCTGCTAGCGATAGAATTGTGACGATGAGCTACAGACGCTTAATTTCATGCAATGCGCACACGATTGCATACAGCGACACTCAATCATATTGGTGGAAACTTTGCGGCCTCAATCCGAACTATACCAGAAAACAAAAATAAATAAAAAGGTTGGGAGGCCTATTTAGTTTTGTGGGTTAGTATTTTTTCTCCCCCTCTTTCGCGGGTGTAGGTAAAGTACGGACGGACAGCTGTTATGAAATGAAGAGGGATTAAATTTAAAGAGGGAATTCCGGTTCTGCACACCGCATTGGCGCGCCTCAGCATTCGTTGAAAACGAAACAAATCAAAAATTAATTCTGCGTGGACGATTTTAGTGGCGCGCGTGGTATGAAGCAGAGGAAAGAAAATTTTCATGACCATGTTTGTCTGTATGTATGTCGCAAGCCCAACTGAGATTGAAAGTAATGATTAGCGCAGCAAAGAACGCAGCTTCAATCTCAGCTGGCCTTGATTTCATTCGTGTAGACATACCAAGACCAACTAAGATTATAGGACTGCACAGAGGCAGTGGCAGAAAGATGAGGTTTTGTTAACGCTAGTCTTAAACGAAGGAACACAGTGGAGCCAACACTGAACAGCTAAGAGTGACAAGTCAGCAGCAATTGTGACGAAAATATTCACGTTTCGTCGTGAGTGCGGGAATAAACCTGGGTCTTCTGACTTCTGTGCTAACTCGACCCTACGCAAGTTAACAGCAATCTTGACGTCCAGTTAGCATTTTGGTCTTCTTTATTCGAAGCCCAATCCAAACATCCGGGTTCTATTCCCGTCTCTTAAAGACACGTGAATTTCTTCGCCATAGCTGCTGCTCACTTGTCATTCTTGGCTGTTCACAGTGTTGGCTCCATTCGTAAGTAGGGGAAGGGATGGAATTGTTACAGGTCTGAAATAGTTGTTAGAATAATTGTTAATACATTCTTAATGACTGTATAGTACTGTTATGAGTTGAGGCCATACAATAACCTCCTCAGACAAGGGTGACTTGGTGTTGCCAAGATAACCCACGAACGCTATTTAAAAAAGCGACAAAATATCATAACTAATAACAGGGTTCGTATGACGAAAAATAGCAAAGTGGGAGAGCTAAAACAAAATTAGACTGAACAAAAGACTGGGGAAAGGGTTGGGGGAACTTTCGGGTTAAGTTAGGGTAAAAAGGATTGTTTAGGTTGGGGGGAAAAGCCTAACCAAAATTGGGCCTACTAGAGGCCTAACAGCCAGAAATACCCCTAGCTAGGATACCTAGCAGGGGTCGAGGGAGGACCAGCCGGTTGGCTGGCCCGAAGGCTTTCTTATTTTACCATGCTGGCCCCTTGCTTAAATACGTTTTGGTAACCCCTGACAACCGCGAAATGGCCAGGGTATTATGGGTAATAGAAAGTTCTAGAATGTTCTAGAGGCAGGAACCGGAAACTAAATTACAAGACATAGATAATGTTCACCTGTGTAAGAATGGACACCCAAGACTAAGATTGGCCATTGGCCCCAGCAAACATGCAAGTAAACAAGATTTGCGACATCGTATGCTAGCTGGAAAAGTCCGGAATTTAGTCAGGCCTTTCTTCAGGCTCCTAAAAAGTGTGGAATTCTGACATGTCGGCAATACTGGGCTGGAACTATTAAGGAATTAAATCGGAAAATGATATGACTGAAATATTGATGTTCGCATTAGGGCCCAGGTCAAAGTTGCTCTTTCACATCGGATTGTTCTATAATTTCAAGTGTTTTCGTTTTTTTACCTCGACCAGTCGTGACTTGATGGTCTGAATTTTATCCAGCCTCCTTAAATTGAATGCTCCCCTCCCCCCTCCCAACAAAA
The DNA here is from genome assembly GCA_023313725.1 of Lithobius niger. Lineage (NCBI taxonomy): Eukaryota > Metazoa > Arthropoda > Chilopoda > Lithobiomorpha > Lithobiidae > Lithobius > Lithobius niger. The sequence goes on along the minus strand of JAHWFP010014869.1, from coordinate 5,480 downwards.
AGCTGCATTTAATTTAGTGCTAACCGTTCAAAACTGGAAATACTAAGCCTGAAAAAGGCTGAAAATTACCTGAAAATTGAAGTTGAGGTCGTACTACTATTGATTAAAATAAAACTGTTTCTTGTGTCGCCGTCTCATTGTTGCTGGTTTAGTTTAAAATGTTATAAACACTGTTTTTTTTTAAACACACGTTATAAACACTACTTCTCTTATTTAAACATACGTAACACAAATACACTATTTTTTCGCTGACGCGTGGATGAAAAAGTTTTTAGTTATGTAGTGAATGACCGTTTCACTGAATCCCGTTTCGCCGAATAGCCATTTTCCAAATTACGTGCTTCGCTCGCGCTACCGCGCTCGCTGCACTTAAACATATGACGTCAGAAATCGCAACTAATCACAAACTCCCTCCAATTAGGAATGCATCTTTAACTTCTCCAATGTCCAATATTTTAAGAATAATTAATTGATTCGGCGAAACGGAATTTCCGTTCGCCGAATTTTAATCAGAGCTCAATTTTCGACCGGGGAAAAACATTTTCGGCGAAACGGGAATTGGCGAAACGGGAATCGGCGAAACGGGGGTACACCGGTGGAGTAACGTTTCACCAGGTTTTAAACTGTGCTGAGTCACCACCTGGAACTGACGGAGATTGACTCTTTTTGACGCTTCATGTACGAACATCTAACTGATCGACGTCCTTTTTCTTTCATCATCTGTAACAGTTGGAAAAAGAAATTTATTCTTTATTGCGAATCTTTTAGTTTTACTTTAGACTGAGTCAGATGCATTGCGGAAAGGACAAAAAAAAAAAGTGGCTTACGAAAACCTTTCCGAGAAAGAAATAAAAAAAAAACTTACTACGGTTTGTTTGTTTGTCACGTAGTGGTTTTCTCTTACTCATTTGTTACACCGGAAGTGCATGGGTGCAAAACACATTTTCCTCTACCGCCTTGTCCTTATAAAGTTCGAAAGCAAAATATGACGTTCTCAAACCTTAGGCGCCCACCAACTTTTAAAAGGAGAGTGACGGGGGCAGCCGGCAACATCGGTAAAAAAGGACGAAAAACACTAAGAAAAAATTGCAAAAAAAAGGAACATTTTCATTGCAAGATGGAAATAAAGGTAGACAGGCAGGCACTAATTTTCCAATCACTGCACTTGGAGGATTAATAAAAACAGGTCTAAAAAAATACTAGTGCGACAGGTCCATATCGAGCTTGGACCCTGAAATCAATATTAGAATAACCGATGTCTCAAGATGACTGTCTCCAACTGTGGACTCATTGTGGATAACCACCGAAATCCTGCAGTTTACGCAAACGCAGTGGCGAAAAAAATTAAACACAGTGGTGGTACTTTAACTTTGATTCAATAATAACGGCAGTGTCCGACGGCTAGGATCGAGGCATACACGAAATGAATAGCAGGGGTGCTACCGTATGAAAAATATGTGAAAGTTTCTATAAAAATGTGGTAAAACGTGAAAATACGAGCGGTGGTGTGGAAAATAAGGCAAAACACACTAACTCAAGCAAAACAATCAAATTATTATTCACCCGAATTTTGGGCCCGGAATTAAATCTGGATTTAATGAACACAAAAAAATGAGAGACTGAAACTATTTCAAGAAGCAGTGAACAAGACAAGGGGCTACAGCGACTACCTAGTCGCATCCGGTCTTCTGTACAGTTCTGTCACTACCAATAGTGACGCACACTTCTCTATCACTTACGGTCCGGCACTTCCTTGTTGATTGTCACCATCTTGATGGTGTTCGTCGTCGTTTCCATCTTCCGCATGACATTGCGCGTCAATTGGGTGATAAGTCTGTCCTCCTGTCCGGTGTTTTTCAATTTTTGCAAGAGGTACAGATGTATGACAAGATTTAGATTAGGGGTTTGAATAACATCTCTGTAATGTGTGGTGCAGTGGCAACCCGGACCACTGCACTGTGACTGAGGTTGGCGCTAATGACCAAGTTGTCGACGCGCCATTAAGCCTCAATCCCCCTCCCCACTTCTCTATCACGCATTGCAACAGCTATATCTTTTATATAATCAATAAACAGTAACCATTAGAATTGCACGTTACAAATATGTTAGCTTTTAAGCTTATTTTACATTTTAGGCGTAATTGTCAGCGTTTAGGCCTAATTTACAACTTTAATTTCGTAAGTAGCAACTAACGGAGATTTGGATTATATATATATACTGCAAATATATTGCAACACGGTATGCCTCCGAGCACACAGTTACAGTGTTACAATGTAATGCGCAACGTAGCCTATATAGATCAGTGGTAGTAGAGAAGGGACAGGAGAAACGCTGTGGACAAAGTCATCAGCGACTCGTAGCAACTTGACGTTGCCATGGTAACGTGATTTTAGACCAATTTTCATTTTTCGGCCTAATTTTTTTTAACGGCAGTTTTAGTTTCGTAAGTAGCAGATAGGCCTAATGGAGAATTTGGTTCGACCGTAAGCTGATTCATTCATGCAACAATGCGACAAGACTCTTAAACGAAGCTAAAATGTTATTGTTTTTACGGCTGCGTTAACACAAATCCTTAGGATTTCAGTTCGACGACGAAATGTTATTATTTAATATAGTTACGTTGAAGAAGTCTATTAGCTATAAGGAGGTAACGATGTTTTAATTTGCCATGTTATTTAACTAACTTTTGACACTGAATCTAACGTTGTATAATGTAAACAGTGGTCGTCTCTATCTGGTACCGTTGCGCAGTTGAAAAAAACGACGGACCGATGGACGGACAAAGTCGTTGCAATAGTCTTCTCAGCCAGTACGGCTGTACAGAAGACTAAAGCAGCTAAACTTACGTTATGAATATGTGAAGCTTCAGATGCAAATCTGCTTTTTAGTCTTCTGTACGCCGTAACCGACTTTGTCCGTCCGTCCGTCGCTTTTTTCAACTTCGCAATTGTACCAGATATTGACTTCCATTGTTTACAACGTCCATTGTTTACAACGTCCATTGTTTAATAGACTGCTTCGACGCGTCCATTGTTTACAACGTCCATTGTTTAATAGATTGCTTCGACTTAACTAAAGTAAATAATAACAGCAGTTGTAGTGCATGATAGAGGTGTGCGCCTCAACATTGGAAGTGGAGGAACTGTACAGAAGACCGGTGCGACTAGGCAGTCGCTGTAGCCGCTTGTTTGAAGTTGTGCTTCTTTTAAATTGTCATTAAAGTATGTTATTTATAATGCACGAGCAGAATGTAGGTGTAACATTGTTATTACCAATTTTAAATGCATTCTGAAATAACCCAAAAAAATTGAAACTTATAAAGAAATTAGAAAGCTTAAACAATGTCGATTGAAGAATTGTGAACAATGGTGGTGCGACATATTGTATGTGCAAAGGGAAGAATTAGTGATGCAGAAAAGTTAAAAGTAGGACTCAAAAAATGTGAAAAAATGAAAAATAGGTACGCGAAATCTGTGGGAAAAAAGAATGCTAGGTTTTGGGAAATAAAATGAAAAGGAGGAATGTAAAAAAAATGTGAAAAAAGTAGGTACCTCACTGGAATACAAGGAGGGGATAAAAATAGACACTAGAATCCATTGGCTAGGGGAGGAGGGGCGCCATTTTGACTTGGTTGGGCAGTCTCGTAATAATCGTAGACCAGATCACTCCGATTCCCCCAACGGCCCTCTTCACCACTCGTGGGTGCTCGAGTACAATATGCAATTCGGGGATTTTGTTGTTGTTTGGGTAGAGCTGTTTTAGCATGCAGCCACGCGAATACTGGATATATATGGCATCGTTTTTAAAATATTCGGGATGAAAAGGGTAATAAAAGTTGATTTGTCATTCCTTTTTGACTGAAATCAGGTAAAACACGATCAGCTTTGAGCTCTCGGGTTAGCAAACTGTTGAAGCGATTTATTGCTATCGTTTGTTTATGTGTACTAAAGCCTTACGAAAAACGCGTACTCCCACTCGATCAGGGCCTTGTTAACCCCTGTTGTGGCCCCGAGGCAGACCTTTGAAGATGGCCCCCTCACCCTGACATGGGGCCCTCAGCTCTTACCCTGCCCACGTGGCAGGACGAAGGCAATATTTTATGAATTCGATAAACGAGAAACTATAGATGCAGCTTTCTACGATGGCAGGAGGAACGGTAAAGTATACTGAGTGTAAAAGAAAAATAAATAATTTTCTTAATATTAAAATTACTTCAAAGCAACAGTGGAACAGTCGTCAATAGTGAAAAGTGTATATAAAAAAACATTTTGCATAATGAGAAGTGCGTTGTTGGGGCCCCGAGGCAACTGCCTCATCTGCCTAGTGGGCAATATGTCACTGCACTCGATCATTATCTGGATCGTTTTAGATGTGGAATGTCTGTCAGCAGCCCAATAGTTGCAGCATCTAAGTTCCTCGAGCGTAGCGAGACAACGCGGAATGAGCGAGGGAAGCGAGCGACTCCGCTAGTAATCATTAAAAACTTGCAGCCGGTTTGTATACTATATATATACACACAATAGAATATATATATATACATCTTCTCCTCTGGAAGTAGGAAGACTAAAAATGCGAGAAAGATGCCGGAAGACAGGAAATAAAAGTTTTGCCCTCGAAAAAACCGAAAAACCCCTTTTTGACCATTGTGCATGAACCGAATTTTTCGCAGTTAATTGTTAGCTTCAGAATGTCAAATTTTCCTGCTGGGAGGATGATCCATAATTGTTGTGAGTGTGAGTATCTGACTAATGCTGTATGCTGGTGAAGAGGTTTATACTGTTCGCATAAGGTTTAGTTTTAAGCTAGGTTAGGATATAGCTTTAGCATGAGTGTATGGCTTTCAGGCCACATAGTACTTAATAAAATCGAATCAAAATCAAATCTGACTAATCGTCATTCAAGAATGAAGCACGTGCAGTTCACGGGTGGGAAGGCTGTTGGAGTTGCTTTAGGGATATTTAAAATACAATACCACAGAATACCCGTTCAGCAATTAAATTACACAACATTTCGCATAGATACGAAAAAGATTAAATACTAAATACTAAAATTACGTAAAGCTGGTTCTCTTCTTATTTGTAGTAAAATGCGAGCAGCTTTGAGTTACTTCCTTGCATAGGCCTAACTTATACTCAAACTGCACTATGGTTGGTTTACTACGTTACGAATTCCGTTTACTGTAGTGTGGCAAAACACGAGCAGCTTTGGGTACGAATTAGTGTCTTACCCTAATTACATTTAAACCGTTACGTCTTCATTTGAGGATGTAAACGAAAAAAAATTCTTAAAACGAGTGAAACAAGAAAAAAAATGTAAAATGTAGTACTAACACAAATTACAAGTGATTCGTAGATCATATCAGTCATTTCTAGTGTGTGAATACGCAACCTCCACGGGCGAAGCAAGACGACACCAATGGAGCGAGCGATGTGGCTAGTAATAATAATAAACAAGCGGCTACAGCGACTACCTATAGTCAC